>JALIZH010013131.1:0-40282 GCA_030522465.1 Rhipicephalus appendiculatus
AGGTACACATTCCAGACCCAAAACAGGTACGCATTCCAATCGATATGCTGCATGTAACAATTCTGAAAACTTCCAACCAAGTACCTAAAAGTACTCGGTGGTTGGAGAACTAAAACTGCGCTGGCGACGAGATGATAGTAGAAGACGGGACCACAGACACCACAGCTTCTTCAACTCTAATGTCTCGTTTCTAGCGTAGTTTATTAAATTATCAAAAAAAAAGGAAAAAAAAACTCACAGGGTTCCTTATGCACGCATCTAAGACGACTGGAAGGCGAACGCCTCCTTCTTTTTCTTCTCAGTCAATGTACTGTTCCTGCACCGCCACCTTTTCCGAAAGCATTCTGCACCTAATGTGGTTTTGCATTGCCTCCAGGATCGGAGTCACGTCACCTGGTTTTGCACTGCCTCCGAGATGTGCCGGTGTTTGACCAAGCGATGCTGCAGTGTGATGTCGTTATCATGTAACGACCGTCAAGATGACGTCATAGTGACCCCCTGATGATGAAGTCACAACTATTTAGCGATTTGTTACGTCATGATGACAGCACATGGTGACTTCGTCACGCGATGATGATTTTTTCATCACTCATGCTGACGCCGACGTGGGACGTCGGTCAGTTTTCGCGTTTCATGTGGCATCAAAGGCTTTTCTGCCTTTAAATGCCTTACCAACTAGATCCCGAACACCCTCCACTTGAATACTTGGTGCTCATTTAAAACAAAACAATGTATGCGACAAACCTGAAAATTTAGGTGAACAAAAAAAATGCTAGAGGAAAACAGCACAAGAACACGCTGATGTCTCCAAGGAATGAGGAAAATGATCGTGCGTGCGCACGTTAATATAGTGTACCGGGTTAGCTGGGGGTATTATCAGAATCAGTCTTGGGCAGTAACTAGTTACTAGTAACGCGTTACCGGTAACTAGTTACTTTTTTCAGTAACTTGTAACTTTAACTAGTTACTTTTAAGTTAGAGTAACTTGTAACTGTAACACTGTTACTTTTTACGCAGTAAATGTAACGGAAAATATCGTTACATTTACTTCATCTTTTATAAAAGCTTTTCGAACAGCAACACTCGTTAAAAGCCGATGTTAAACGCATTTCATTTCTTCGCACTTTTATTTTATTATATCCTCTCCACCTTTCAACTTTCCACAACAGGATTCCCCTCGCAGTTTAGAAGAGGTCGCTAAGAGAAAATAAATATCTTCCCTACAGAAGACCGTGTTCGGAGTTCACTTGTAAACTAAGTTTCATAGCTCAACCATGTTGCAACTGAACAGCTTGCTAAGTTCACGTCCCCTCCCCCCTCCATTTTTAGGGGGGGGGGGGCGATATACTCATTTTGTCACTTCAGCTTCTAGCTCTGTTCTTGGTGTGACGGTGGAGCATTGCTTCGACAGCTAACCGTGTGTGACAGGTGGCTACAAAACTGTAACGCGAAACGGCTGAAAGCCAGAAGCACCGTGAACTAACGAAGCAATTTAAAGCTTATTTGTAACTGATTGTGAAAGGTCTACTCGGACTTAACACAACATTTACTAACAAAATGACTGACGTTATCCCCCTATGCAGTTGGCATCCTCAGTATACACTGGGAACAAAAAAAAACAGGAAAAGATGAGTGGATGTCGATCCGTCCATTAGTCACACATGTCCTTTCAAAATTTCAGTATGGGGCCGCGGTTGCTGTTGCAAGTCGATGCGTCGTGATGAGTGAACCATGTTTTCAGAACCCTCCCCCCCTCCCCTCGTTTTCTTTCATGAGCCAGCACCGTCGCATTGTTTAGGCCAAAGCTATACCCTGTCCAGCACTGCTTAACAGGCTCCGTCTAAGAACGCGTTACATGGTTGTCTTTAGGCACCTTTAGTTCCCTGATCCTTTCCTGCCCGTTTCGCCGATGTAATTATGTCGCTTCGCAATCCCCCCCCATCGTACATGTATACGTGATCTCACACTGATCGTTAGCAGGTGTGCGGTCTTTGGGTTCCTCGAACAAAAACGGTTTGTATGCCCAGCGGACGCAAAGCTCTCCGATCAGGGTCGGATACACCTTGAAGAACATGGGGAATAGACTCAATGGACGTCGTATTCACTCGTTATGCACTCCCCCTCCATCTTAGTACGTTTTAGATGCGAAGCAGCTCTTTGACTAGGCTGTGTAACGCTGTCCATCCGTCCGTGCGTACGAAGGCGCCGCAACGCGCTCCCCTCGCCGCAGGTGTTGGAGCGGTGCCAAGTAGGTCACGCCGCAGCTGCGCGTTGACGTCACGCTCCCCTCGCAGTGCGCGCTGACGTCACTTTTTCCCTCGCCTGCCGTGCGGTCGCCGGAGCACCCGCAGATGCCGCCTGACGCGCGCATAACGTACGCGTTGAAACATGTCTGTACGTGTCACCTCTCTCTCGCTTCACCCCCTCCACCGCTCCCATGCGCAACGCTGCTGCTTCGCATCCCATCAGGGTTCCCTTTGGGAAGATGGCGGAAATTTTTTTTATTAAATAAATTCTATCATTTTATATGTAATCAGTTACTTATTTAACACGGTAACGGAAAAGTAACGACGTTACTTTTTCACGGTAACTGTAACTGTAACAAGATACTTTTGAAAACTTGGTAACTGTAACTGTAACAGAGTTACTTTTTTGGCTTAGGTAACTGTAACTGTAACACTGTTACTTTTTACTGGTAACGTGCCCATGACTGATCAGAATTTAGAGCAGATACTATCTTGTCTAGAAAAATATCCAGTGATATGCAGGCTTCTGCGGCCCTCGCACACTCCTCAGCGCGTCGCCTCCGGCGTATCCATCCGAAGTTGACCAGAAACTTGAACAGACGGGGCCACAAAATCACATACAGCCTGTTCCGAACGCCGTGCAGGCCCTGCCAATGCTAAGCGTCCACCACCGTGGCGTCCACCAAGCATCCGCCACGGTGGTCTAGTGGTTTATAGTGCTCAACTGCTAACCTGGAGGTCGCAGGTCAAATCCCAGCCGCGGCGGCCGCACTTCGATGGAGGCGAAATGCTATAAACGTATGTGCTTAGATTTAAGTGCGCGTTAAAGAACCCCACGTGGTCAAAATTTCCGGAGCCATCCACTACGGCGTGTATCATAATCATATCGAGGTATCGGGACGTAAAACCCCAACAGCTAATTCAGTGTACACTAAGTACGTACACCTAAATATGCTCCATTGATCCATTATTATTTTTTGGTTAGTTTACAGTCCCAGTAGTCAGTTTCAGAGCTTTATTGCCACCTGACACTGATCGATGACTCAGTAGAATGGAATATAGCTGAAAAAAAATCCAACACGGCTGAGCGAATCTTTCTTGTTCGTGCTAGCCAGTTTATTGTGCTATATTTCAAAAACTCTTTACAGCAAAGTGGGGTCACTGTTATAGACGCGGTTGCTTCAATAGACGACATGCGTGACTTTTGAGTTTATGATGACACATCGGGAGCCAATAGTAAATCAGTAATCCAGTAAATGATGATAAATCTTCCAATCAGCAAATGATTATGGGTCAATTGAATTGCGAGTGTCCCTGAATTGCTGGTGGATACTATGAACGGTGTGGTACGCGCTACTAATGCTGAGCTTTCGCTTTCATTCGAAATTTGTGCGAGCCGTGAGGACTAACGTCCAGAATCATTTCTGCGTCGTCCTTCCCGTCGCGGCTGCTATCGAAAGATATTGATGTAGCTGTGGCAGTTCGCCACAACAGACATGGGATATTATAATAATAATAATAATAATAATAATAATAATAATAATAATAATAATAATAATAATAATAATAATAATAATAAAGGGTTTTACGTCCCAAAACCACGATGTGATAATGAGGGACTCCGAAGCGTAGGGCTTCCGAAATTTTCACCATCTGCCGTTCTTTAACGTACACTAACATCGCACAGTACACGGGCCTCTAGCATTTCGCCTCCACCGAAATGCGACCACCGCGGCCGGGATCGAACCCGCGACCTTCGGGTCAGCAGCCGAGCATCGTTACTAATCCACCGTGGGGGACATGAGATCATACAGCGTCACCGACAATGCTCCAATCATTTGCAGTCCAAAGCCATAGCTTGAAAACAGGTTTAGGCTAAAACACAGCGTTACCACTCCAACGCAGTAGGTGGATCTGCATGCACTTTCGAGCTGCCCCATAAGTGCTTCCTTTACTTTTTTTCCGCAATAACTATGCGCGGAAGTCTTTCATAACACAACGGCAACAGCTTTGCGTCAGCGTTCTTGCTATACGCTTCACCAAGCGCTAAATTAACGAGCTCTAGCTGTTTTTCCGGGAACGGAAGTGGGTAGTACGCGTAGACATGCGGGAGTAGAAAAAAACAAACAGTAAAAAGCCATGCCTGACAGCAGTTGGAATGTCTGGCTCCGCGCGCAATTGCACATGTTTTTCCTTAAATGATAACCGTTGTATGATAACCGTTTTCATAAAACGACCAGCACCAAAACGTTTCAGGAGAAAATGGCTGATTTTCTTAACGTACTTTGGAGAACTGCGGGATGTAATTTTTGGGAGAAAAGAAGTTTCCGGCTTTTGCCGTTTCGCAGCACCTTCCAACGTAAACACGGCGCACGCGTATATGCTTGTAATGTTCGCAGTTTAATGGTGATTATAAATTCAGTTGAAATGGGTGCAATCAAGAAGAAGAAATGGACAGGGCCGGGCGCGTAGCACGTCGGCAGGATAACCGCTGTTCATTAAAGGTGACTGACTGGATTCCAAGAGAAGGCAAACGCGCGAGGGGGAGATAGAAAAATTAGGTGGGCAGATGAGATTAAGAAATTTGCAGGTATAACGTGACAGCAGAAAGCACAGGACCGGGTTGATTGGCGGAACATGGGAGAGGCCTTTGCCCTGCCGTGGGCGTAGCCAGGCCGATGATGATGATGATGATTATAAATTCAGTGACATCAAATCTCGATTCAGTCCTGAATGTGAAAACGAAAGTATTTAACCCGGTAATTTAGTTATTAAAGCGAAAGCCTTAGATGACTCGTCAAATGGAGAGACAGTCACCGTCGGCGTCCCGAGGCGTTGGCGTCCAACACGAATGATGCAAAATATATCATCATCATTTGATGACGTCGCCATATGACATCATCAAGATATGACTATCACGTTCACATACAGTGACATCCAATGATGATATATCATCGCGTGAAAGCGTGGAATGTCAATGGTCAAATGTGGGCCAATCAGAGGCAGTTCCAAAACCAGGTGACATGCAGATAGCTTCGTTGGGGGGCGGGGGCAGAGTCATACGTCAACACAGAGGAAAAAGATGGCTTCCTCCTTCATGTCTACTTGACAAATACATAAGGGAACCGCGTGACTCCTTTCTTTCGTTTCATGCGCACATTTCTTCCAGACATTTCTTACGTATCATGCATCTCCTCCGCAGGGCTTGGTGTGCAAAAACTGGGTTGTTCATTCATATCTCGGACAATTTTTTTTGTGAAACTCTTTATTGTCGTGAGTAGGCGTTGCTCGCCAAAGTTGGCGATCATCACGTACCACTTCCGGCATTGCACGAATCCTTTATCGGGATTCAAGGCGCGTCTATACGGACTTGAAACGATTGACAACCAACCGTAGCGCCGCCGTTCTTCACTTTGTATTCCGACAGTGATCGTCGTCGGTGCGCGCTGAAAGAGACGGCGAAAACTGGGATACATCAAACACCAGGAGCCCATTTCACAGTTTCTTTGTCTCTGCGAGCCTTTTTAATCATTAGCCGCCCAGCTTAGCTAGTAATATTTTTTTGAAGTTTAGAGACTCTAAATTGCGCATGCAAAGATGCGCAACATTTGACCTCCCAACACCAGACAAAGACTTCAGGTGGAATAATTTAATACATTGAATTAGCGTAAGGTCTTTCTTTTGGTCCCTTCTGGTTTACAAGCTGCCTACGCATGCCTATGTATACACGGAAGAGGCAAGCACTGTAACATTGCATTGCATTCCTTAGACATTGCACATTAACATTGCATTCCTTAGAGCTAAAGAGTGTATGACCCACATTTCCATGCAACATCTGCGCCATATCATGATGATGCGCTGTTCAGCTATTTCATAACATTTTACAAGGCTTGTTCAAGCTTCTTCCTTTGAATGCACTGGTGCTTTTCGCAATGAGAGAAACACGTGATAGTTAACCTTAAACCCTTACTTAAAGAGAAAAGCGAAACTGGGAGCTTTGACCTGGCCTGGCGGGCCGGTGTAGCCAGTGGGGACCCTGGAAGAGTGACCCCATCCAACACAACCACGAACAACCAGAATGTCAATAAAGTTCTCCGTCTCGCTATTCTCTCTATCTCCGACCAGATGGTTTCATACGTGAATAACAACCTTGGTACCCGGACTTACGCCAATAACCATCTGTATCATGGGGTTCAGCCGTGCGCTGGTCGACTCGCGCCTTTCGGTCGCGGGAACCGGGCACTCGTTGTTCCACAACTGCCCGAGGAACTTCTCCTCATTGCTGGTTCCCCCGCAAAGCCTGTAGACGCTGCAATAAAGGAACAGAAAAAGTTTATTTGTATGATAATTAGTGTTCTTATATATGACATTGCGGTAAAGAGTGCTCGCACGAAGTCCGCATTCTGGAAAAGTTGACGCAAATAGCAGAAAGGTTTTCAATCCCCATCTGGCAGTGCGCCCGTGTGTATCTTGTGATGTGTGAACTTTGGCAAAAAATCTAAGCTTTAATAAGTGTCCATCTCAATTATGTGGAGGCTGAAATAAAATACACCACATGCTTAACAGCATATTACACTTGTTATAACAGAGTGGTAAACAAGGCAATGTTAAACACGAGTATACAATGAGGTGGTAAAAGAAAGCACGAACGATATCGTACCACGCTCCTCCCCGCGGTGGGCAGGAAACCTTTCTGCCATTCTGTTTGATGACGGTGACTTCCAGTTTTGGTTCATCCGCAAGTTCTTCGGTCACCGTGAGAGTGAAGTTCACTGTCATCGTTCGACCAATCGTGGCATCCTCGACGGTGACGTCGCTCAACCTGAACTTCTGTTCACCTGAAAAGGTGAAACATTTCAACACACAATCAATGCAGGTTTCGTCAGACATACTCCCTTCAAAGCGACTTCGCGTGCAAGAAAAGACTACTCCTCTGCTGCGCGTGAATTCAAAGGACATCGCTAAGATTCGAAGCACTTACTTGAACATGCTTTAAGCGTCGGAGTCTGCACTGTTGCGCCGTCTAGCGGTGAGCTCGCCGCCACAAGAATCAACAATGCGAAGAGCATCTCCGAGCAGCGTTCTTTGCACTGTCTGTGAACGTGGAAAGAAACTTGCTTACGGAGCCGCTGTCCGAAACCGCCCTTATATGCAATGTGCTAGCTACCTGCAAACCACATTACAAAAGAAAGGGGTGACTAAACGACATGTCACACAAAAAAACTAAAGTATTGGATTTATGAAGCTGCAAGTGTGACGTAACTTTGAGACTACAGAAAGCTGTATGTTACTGTTCGAAGAAGTCGGCGATGGTGCACTGCGGGTAGTGAAAACGGCAATAAATGGCCTAAGTGAAGTGCTTACTGTATGCGGGCAGAGAAAAGTTGAATGTGTTTTGTACTTGGCCTGCGGGCACAGCCGTTTACAGCAGCTCAGTGGCTAATCTAGGGGTCGATGTTTCCTTCGTTTCATCTTACGGGAATAGAGCGGTTTTTTATGAAATCGATTAACATTGGTCCTTGGCATGGTAACTTAAAGGCTGTGGTGTGCGCCGCTAACCACGAAGTGGCGGTTTGAATTCCCGGCTCCGGCGGTAAAATGCAAATTAAGGCACGTGTTGTTAACAAAGGACACTAGGCGGTCATATTCAATCCGTTGTTCACTGCTACGGCGTGTCACATGATCGTATCATGGTTTTGGTACCCCCTCGAATTTAAATGGCTTCCAACTCCACACTTAAGTTGAAAGACCTTGACGTCCCGTTGTACACGTCTCAGATGCTACGTGGTGCGTCCTAACCACACACGTAGAGGCAGCATTCGCGGTGTGTGATGTTCCTCTCGTAGAAGGGGATGTCGTTATGCTGGTTGGTCGGAGTGACAGAGTATCCAAGAATTCGCGAATAGGCATCCGTTTATGTATTTGCATTTGTATTTTCATCTTATAAAAGTGATGGGGATTATAATTCGGAATATAATTAGACAATCGTCTCACCCACCCCCCGCACACGGAAGACGCGCACTACTGAGCAGAAATTGCGTACAACCAGTACGAGCAATTGCCCTAGTAGCACCAAATGTTGACACTATGTTGAAGCAACTTTCTGAATGTTGCGGTAACGTAGTGTCAACATTTGGTGCTACTAGTGAAATTTTCGCCTGCATCTTCTTTTCCATTACTCCCTCGTGTTACTTGCTTGCCTCCAGCATCTTACCTTCTTAGCACCTATGGCCATAATACTCGTATAAAGCTTTTATCTTTTTCGTAGGGAATGGAAAACCGCTGCATGAGATAATCGCAAGGGAATATGTTTAATGCGTCGGCATTATCTAGTTCTCGGAAACGCGATAACATATACACAGGAAGAAAGTCTATGCGCCTGAACCTATGACTAGGCTCGGCCCAGACCGCACAGCGATGTCTGAAAAGCTTTGCGACTGCTGGAGATCATTCTGTTAAGATTCTGCGCGCAGGACGCGCAATAGTCTAGCTTAGGGGTCGCCCACCTGCGTCCTGCAAAGCCTTATTATCTCCCCCACCCTCCACCCCTCTGTCTAACCGATGAACCCCTCTTGCAATCTTTCCGCATCTGTCGGTGAGCAGCCTTGATGTAGATAATTGCGAGTTGGCTAAGAATATTCGGCACCAAAAGTCACATTCAAAGAGCTTTCTTTTTTTTTTGTTATAACCTATGTTCACAAATTGCAACCTTGTGACATGTGCTCTGAAAATGAACCATAAGTTTCATTCCGATTCTGCGCATCATTATTATCAATTCGCCGAATTCTTTTCTGTTTGCCTGCAAAAAAACCCTCTCAACCCTGCCCCCCCCCCCCCCCATGCTGATTCGCCGTGCGGACCCCGCCACGTCGGCTTCATGCCACTTGGACCTCGGCCCCAAAAGGTTACCGACCCTTGGTCTACTTTATTGCCGAGCTAAACCCGGCCACCCGCTATAACGCTGGAATCTTCGATAGCACATGTATAAAAGCATGGTACATGTATAAATACATGTATACATTACATACATTATATGCGTAGCACGATACAGGTATAAAAAGACACGTATAAAAGCGCAGTATCTCAGTCAATTTTCGAGACATCAACCATGTATTTTTAAATATACATGGCTGTGGTTACGCTGGCATGATGCGTAATTCTCGCTATTTCCTTGAAAACTTGTTAAGATAACATTAATCCGGTTAACAGAACAGAGCGCAACACATACGCAAAAAATCGTTATAAAAGCATTGCTACATGGTTTACATGGCAGTTTTATTAGCTTATCGCATGTCAGAAAACCGAACAGTTGTAACAAATAAATCACGTGTAGTTCACATATGCCTGGGTAGTACACTATAGAATACTATATAGAAGGTTAAGAAAGGGAAAATAGACAACCACCCGTTTGTAGCACGAAGCCACAAGGAAATCCATACGGATTTCTCAGAAAGAAAAGCTTCTTAGCTGCCGAAAAATTTGTCCTGGATCCGGGGTTGCGGGATTCCGCAGAACTCATTTGCAATTCTTGTGTCCATGAGTTTCGAGTTGTCGATGAATTCGCCCTCGCCCTGCCAATTGCTAGCTTCCTGGTTAGCTCAATTGGTAGAGCGACCGCCCCGAAAAGGCGTTGGTCCCGGGTTCGAACCCCGGACCAGGACGAATTTTTCGGCAACTAAGAAGCTTTTTCTTTCTGAGAAATCCGTATGGATTTCCTTGTGGCTTCGTGCTACAAACGGGTGGTTGTCTATTTTCCCTTTCTCAACCCTTCCGCCACCTTGCGGGATTCCGCAGTACTCATTTGCTATATAGAAGGTTATATTGCAAGTGGTAGGGAACAAACATTCTTTAATTGTATAGCTATTGGCTCACCTCGCAAAGACGCAGCGGCTCAAATGCTGCCTAATTCCCTGCACACAGAAGTGCTTAGAATGGTTGTGGGCCTCGATTTACAAGAGCTAGGTTCATCCTCTAAGCCAGGGCTTTTTAACCTCATGCACGTTTTGCGGTTGCACGAACTGCGAACTTGAAACGCTGGTAGGAGCAAATTAACCAGCTAAGCCAAGCGAACATGGTTGCGATAGGTATTTCGTGGACAATAAAGGCGCATTTCTGACATCGTTGTGACGTTCCGTATTACGCGCATGTGCGAAAACTTCGCCCCTCACTTGGTATGTTTTAAAGCGAGTGTTCCGTATCATTTTACTATTGATTAAACAGTAACAGCCTTCAAATATGCAGCACATCAATATCTGAACGTTGGAACCCCTGAACATTTTTTAAAGTATTGAATTTTGCTAGCGTAACTTTTGCCATCATAGCCTCATTATTGATCTATAAATTGAACTCCGAAGTTTGATGAGATTTCAGCACCTCAGTTCCGGTGTGATTGATTAATCTGATTATTTCGTACTTTCACAACATGGGCGCAGTATATTTCCCGAAGCTTACCTTATGTGCGTGTCAACTTTACAATAGAATGCAATTAATTTTTATCCATAAAGTGTAATGTGGGCCCTAGTAGACACTGTCAAAATCTGCAACGTCACGGTGTATTGGTACGAGTACATCAAGGTGGTGGGGCCACATGCGTTATTTTTTCTCCGCTTCCTCACTTGTGGAGCACCTTCTCACGACAAGAGTGCTGCTTTTTGTATTGTCAATAAAGTGTTTTACTAGTTCGACCAAAAATTCCTTCCTCACTGAGGTGGATTGAAGAGGTGACGGATCATTTTACTTGAAACTCAACCTGCCTGCTGATGTCACCGATTCCTGCTTAATCGTATATCGAACTCCGCATTACGTTGCTTCTTGTTATAGTCGTCGGTAACTGCTTGATTTCCTCCCAATTGCGATGTTGTTCGAATAGTTGCGTGCTAGGTGACAAACGAAGCTGTCAAAAGATAACTATCATTCCGACTGGCACTTTGCTTGTCACTTCAAGTGACAGACAAGATGTGACAAATCTAACGTTTACCACGACTTACAGGAGCACTGCGTCCACAGCAGTGGGTGCTACGTAGAAAGATACCATCACTCTATGAAGGTTAAAAGGAAGACGTACTTACTTGGACCAACTTTAATCTCAGGCGTCTGTGTCCATGCAGCTACGAGCGTGAAGCTTGCGAGCCAGATAAAAACCAATGCAGCATACGTGTTTCAAGTGATGACTTCAGGCACTAATGAAGTGCTCTATGAAGGTTCCAACTAGCGGTTATAAGTTTACCGCCCATTGTTATGGCTACATTTGGCTATTTTTCCTTCTCTGTGCTCAAGCTAGCTATTTTCTGTCTAATTTGTTCAATTTCTTGGCTGTTTTCTGTATTTTCGATCTGGCAACCATGCTTACAGACACTATGGTTCTATGCAACATATTTACGCCTTGTCGGCTGCGGCCTTTCGCTGACATCAAATATTGCGAATCAAAAGTACAGACAAAGGGTAATGCGAAAGTAACTTTATTTCTTTGTTGAAAAGACTTTACAGAAACACGTTCTTAAAAAAAGAAGCAGATCTGTACGTTTCTGTCCGAACTAGAGTCGGGCTGTATACGAATGCTGCAGTTGAGGTTTATAGCAGCAAGATTGAAGGCCCAGGCGTGTCTATATACTACGACGAGGGGATCCATGCAATGAAGTTTGTTTAGGAATCGGACAGCGTTTGGCACTTGTCGCTGAAGCGCGCGTCAAGTTTTTGCTTATTCCTCTAAACCAGCAGCCTTCCCTATCAGCCCTTTGTTCGGTTTTCGTTTACCGCGTCTTATCTCGACTTTAAATGACTGACACCCCACAGTTTCGTTACCATTGATCACTTTAAATCCTATGGTGATCCTCGTCGGGGCAATCTGAAAGGAAGATAAAGACGCCTAATTATTCATTTCAGCATACAGATGCGAATAGCAACGAGGCCAGGCAAACGATCAGGTAAAGAAGAGGCAGCGCTCTTGCGTCCTCTATAGCCAAAAGATGGTATCTAAATATCAGAAACAAAACCTTGAAACAGATTATAGGGCCACTAATTGGCAAGCTTACTTCTTGGTGCTTTATTAGTAGCGTTGCGCTACGAAAGCGTTCCACAACAGAGCTGCTATGTTGCTACATCGATGGTATATCGATGGTAGTAAGAAGCGCGAAAAACAGGACGACGCACAAGGAAGGAAAAATAAGACAAATCCTGTTTTTTGAGCTGGTCGTGTTGGTACGTATCCATGGTAAAGCGCGAAAAACTCTTTTTAGCTAACTACTCTTTCTGGAATTTTTCATTATCGATCTGGCGCATGTTGAGTTCCAGAACTATAGCATTCCTTGTCCGAGCTTTTTCTCTTATTTTGTTTCACAGACAAAACTATAGCAATCCCAGGCTGTCCTACGTAACATTGCGGCAATAAATTTGCTGATCGCAAGTTATCTACTTCGTGTAAAAATTATGTGGCCCTACGTTGCAAGACTAAAACTTGTCTGAGATACATCGTACAGAGTAAATTCATAAAACAGCAGGAAGGGGAAGATGGAAGCTTGCCATGAAAAAATTCGTAAACAGGGGATGTACATTCGAGCCGATTTGAAATCAGTTCTAGCCTTGAAGAAGACAAGTCCACTTGTCGAAACGTCGGCTCGAGCGCACAACCCTCCCCCCCCCCCTGTTTAGGAATTTTTCCTCTAACAGAGGGATATTCAAGATTAGGAAAAAGTGGCTTTCTTAATTATACACATATCTAATGATAACTACATGGAAATTCTTGCTTTTTGCAAGCAGCGAAATACGGTTTAGGTTTCGGGGTTTCCTGAGGGAAGCATTAGTACAGCACAGGTAACACATAGACCGTACCCTGGTAGAAAGCATACACGTGTACAAGAATATGTGCTCATGAATGATGTAATACGTGTGTGAACTTACGGCTGTAATCATTTGTGTAACAGGAAAGCGTAGAACTGGACAAGATTATCTGCTCACAAATAATGTCATGTATTTGTGCACTCATGATTGTGATCCTTTATATCTCAGCAAAACTAGAATTGTAACGATGATCAGTCCACAGATAATGTAATGGATTTGCGTGTTTACGCTTTCACCAGTCTGTATCACTGAAAAAAAACGTACACAACTTCATACCGTTAGCTCGTCACGAAAAATGTAATACGTTTGTGCACTTACGCCTGTAATCATTTGTATCACAGGAAAACTTGGAACTGTAAAAGATTATCTGCTCACAAAAAAATTTGATATATTTTTGCACTTACGCCTGCGATCATTTGTATCGCTGGAAGCATCGGGAATTGTAGTACTGGTGTCTCTTCGAAGGTTGGGATCGGGCAACGGTTACTCCACATACTCGCTAGGGCCTGTTCCTGTTCGGTTCTTCCTCCACAGAGCTTATATGTGCTGAAAAAAATAATTGGAGAAAACTGTGACCAGGCCAAATGATGGGCTATTGGAAATCACTGATCATAGTTGCAAGCGCGATCGCGAGCTTCTAAAGTAATCTAGGCTGCTTCATTTTTAACTACACGATTAACAGCGCACAAGTCTACCTGTACGGTCCTGAGAATCGTCGAATTCCACCGCTTATTCAAATTAGTTATTACGGTATTTTGAGCCAGTGGTAGAGGATTTGGCAGCGTTCTCGGCAAATCAGAGCCAACAAGGTGCTGCATTCGACAACACGGCGACATTCGGCAATGTCCATGATAGTGAACCATGTTGATACAGATGTGGATCCTTGCAAGGAGGCGGGAACTCTGCGTTCCTCCTTCTATAATATTTGCTCCGGCTTTCTTGAACTAAGGCAAAAAGCACCATGAGAAAGATAATGTGTTAAAAGGGCCATGACACCCAGTTTTCGATCTTAATCTGTGTTTTGTGGGTTACTCCATGAGCATTCACAAATAAGCTAGCGAAATTTTAGCGCATTCTGTCGAGCACTCAATTTACAAATGACTGAATTAATGAAACAAAGTTTATTGCACTTTCTAATGCGCCGAAGGCGCTTCGGTGGCCTGAGCGGCCTGAGAGTCGGGCAACACTTGCGAACTCGCGAGCCGTGACGTAACAAGCAGCTGGCTGTGCGAGAGTCTGCATTCCGGCGAACGATATAGTTCCGTGGTCAGCCGTGCGTAAAATCGTGATATTTTAGCTTTCTTCAGTTCGGCACTTACACTGAACAATTTGCAGCGGCTAAAACTGGGGCAGAAGACGACGGCAACGCTTGTTGCTGCACGTGACCTCACTGGCGTCATGGCAAAATGGCGGTCACCGGTGGTGGGCGGGGTTTGCAGCCGGTGACTTCTAGGGCCTGTTTTGCACTGAAATATTCTTTTACAGCCCACTTTTCATATCTATATAGGCATAATAAAACCTCCACTTCTAGTTTTCGCTGAAAACTACGAATGGTTGGGTGACCGTGTCATGGCCCCTTCAAAGATAATGTCGTCGAGTGCTTGTCAGCGTCCTATAATCACATTCCCTAATGACCTACAGCCTTTAAGCAAGTATTTAGCATTTGGAGTAACTAAGAAAATTTAATTAACTATCCGATGGAATATCAAAAGGCAGCGTACCTAATACGACTGCAAATAATATAAAGTTAATCTCATCTGTACACACTCTATCACAATCTCTATACATCGACTAAGTTTTCATAGAACGCGCAGCGTGTTTTTGAAAAAAATAACTACTGAGGCAGATAAATTAGCCACGGCATGTGCTATGCTGTCAAGCTTGCTGGGGTGTTGGACAATCACAATACCAAACGTTCCAGCGAGGATGAGTGCGTAAACAGTACCTGTTCATTGTTGCCTCAACCAATTACCACTCAAAATAAAGGATGCGTACACAAATGAAGTGTTTCTCTTTATATGTCTCTATTGCTCTGTACAGAAGTGGATTAGGTAGTAGCAAGAAAAAATCAGCAAATATGATTAAATTATCACAATGCAGCCTCAGTTATATCACCGCTTTTAGAGCATGTAGGATGTTTAAGTTGTCCGTCATCATCATCATCATCATCATCATCACTGTCGTAATTAGCCTGATTATGCTCACTGCAGGGCAAAGGCCTCTCCCATGTTCCTCCAATCATCCCGGTCCTGTGCTTGCTGCTGCCACGTTACACACACAAACTTCTTGATGTCATCTCCACACCTACATTTTTGTCTCCACCTCGCACGTTTGCCTTCTCTTGGAATGCAGTCAGTTACCATTAATGACCAGTGGTTACCCTGCCTACACGCTACGTGCCCTGCCCATGTGCATTTCTTCGTCTTGATTTATATGATATCCTTGGCACCAGTTTGTTTCATGACCCCCTCTGCTCTCTTCATGGCTCTTAGGTTACACCTATAGTTTTCCTCTCTATTGCTCGATGCGTCGTCGTCATTGAACCCTCTTTGTAAGCCTCCATGTTTCTGCTCCGGGGTCACTACCGGTAAGATGCAGCTGTGTGAATTTTTGTGTCTCAGGAGCCAAGCACGAAAGCGCGATATATTTTGGCTCGACTTAGCGTTGTCGCAAAAAGACTTTTGCATGCCCTTGTTACTGCCCTGTGTTGCTCTGATGGGGTCTTATTGTGGCCTTACCAAGGTTTCCACAATGGTTCGACAAATGTGCGGGACATTGCTAGTGCGAACCCGCTACTCAAAGCATCGGCTTGAGCTTGCAAAGTCCCGGATAGTTCGCTAGTACTCACAAAGGTGTATATTGTGGCGATGTAACAGTACTGTGAATTCAAAGGGATTCCTGAGAAATTGTGTTAGAAATATTGGACGTTGCTCCTTCGCAATGAAACCTAGTAATTATGTGGGATTCCGGGTACTGGTCTGAACCTTCACGGCAACAAATTTGAAGATGGTATCCACTGCATTGGTTTCTTCCAATACGCAAAACATTAAAGTCGTGTGCTCTGACGCCTGTATTGGAAACTCCGCTGGACTGGTCAGTGCAAATGCTAGAGTACAAGAAGTCCCAACCTCTCTTTGCGTTTTATATTAACGTATGATTGGCCATAATTTGCGTGATGAATGAAATCATTACTCTTAAATTTGTATCGCGTTCTTTGTCTTTATCACGTTTGTTTTATTATTGTTCATTGTATTCATGAGCGCAGATACATAGTTATTTAGTTTGTTCTGTGCCTATTTGTACTGCTGTTCTATTTGTAAGATAATCTTTTTTTCTTTCTGTTCATATTTCCTGCTCTCACTGTACTTTATTTGTTAAAAGCTTGAATTTCGAAACTACTGCCGTGTACGTGGGCCCTCAGGCGCTCTCAAGTGGTTTGATAACCGCTTTTCGCCTGAAGAACCCCCCAACTTGTTGGCAAGAACTTGTTGGAAAATAAAGATTTCATTTGATTTTGATTTGTGGAACTACGATAGGGATATATCACTTCCTTAACACAATTTGCAGTGCGTGCAGCTTGTGCAAATCGAGTATCATGATTTTTCTTGATGCATTTCCACAACTTTCTACAATCGCGTGAATCAGATTCTTGTGTATATGGCGCAGTCAATTAGAGTATTTACAATACATTTGAGAGCATTGTGTGCCTTTGGCTGTCATGCAAAAAGGCGAATGTAAGAAACACTTTTACTGCATAGTTGACGGGTCAAAACGACTGTTTCACAGCGAGTGTCATACCAACTGCCGTATCCAAATAAGCACGGAATCTTGATGCCACTCTTTTTCCGCAATGTCAGCTTCATTTTTGGTTTGTTCCCTAGTGGTTTCGTTAGTGTGAGCGTGAAACTTGCAGTCATAATGTGAGAAATCGTTGCGTCAGTGATGGTGATATTGCTCACTCGGAAATATTGTTCTTCTGCAGAAAAGGAAAAGCAAAAAAAAGATTTGTTAAATAAGTGAGCTGATAATTACATAGCAGAAACAGTAGAGACCTATACGGCACAAGAAAGGGTACAAGCCATTCATTCTGTAGGACGCCAGCCATGCATTTTCAAGTTTCAGTATCTGTACTAGATGTCGGCATCATGAATAGTTATGACCGCTACAACTGTTTTCTTCAAAATCCGTACGAAGAAAATTAATCTGGCTTCACAGACAGAGTGCACAACAAATACTCATCGTATGTGAACGAAAACAACCAAGTATTTTGAAACTCACTGCCACATAATTTGCATAAAGTTTACATGAGCTTAGAGCATTGCGAACACGCAAACTTGTAACAAATCAATGACATATTTCACATGTCGATGACACGCATTTTCGGGTAGAACACTGTCATACAATATACACAAGGTTACAGCTCACGTGACAGCAACGTTGTTGAATTCCCCATTGTTATGGGCTCATCTCGTCAAGACGCAACGCCAAAAAGCTTCATCGTTGTTTTTCTTCATCTTCATCTTTTTTCTTTGTCAAAAAAGGAGAGGACGGGACTAAAAGCTGCACCAGCGGCTTGACAATGGTTCCGACTTCCTATTATATGGCAGTGTAGCTAACATTCATAAAAAGTAAATGCACTAGAACACTTAAAATACTATAATTAATCAAAGTCGACAATTATGCAATGGTTAACTGGAAGCCGCAGCTACACTTTAGCTAATAAAAATAACAATTCATTATTACACACATGACGCCCACATGAAATTGAATAGATACATAATATGTCTCTAACTGCAAAAATAAGAAACGCATCGTTTAACACATCGCAAACATAAACGAGAGTACAGTTACACAATGCCCTGCATATAGAAACATTAAAAGATTGTCAGCTTTGATTTACATTAGTGAGGTTCGCCTACTTAAGCCAGGACTCTCTAACCTCGTGCATGTTTTGTGGTTGCGTTAACTACGTGATTGAATAGCTGGTACGAGCAACTAAGCTGCACGCATATCGCTGCTACAGCGTTAATATGCACATTTCAGGAACTTTTTCCCAGTCGCACTAAGGTTCCATGTAAAGTCCATGGACAATAAAATGACCCACCCGTTGTATGGTTTATGCGAGTGTTCCCTCGGGTTCAGTCAGCGATTACGCAGCACGGCCTTCAAGTGTGTAGAACAAGAATATGTTAAAGTGAAGACTCGAGAACATTTTAAATTATATATTTCAAAATTTTGCTTTAGTAAGCTTCATCAAATCTTGATTACTGATGTATAACGTGAAGTCCGAAGTTTCACGAGACTTCAGCATCTCGCTTCACGTGTGATATCTTGCCTTATGTCCGTGGCAACATTATGATACAATGCGATTCATTTGTTACCGACAAAGTGTAATGCAGGTCCAAGAAGACGCCATCAAAATTTATGTCATCATGGTGTGCGGTACGAGTACCTCAAGGCAGCATGACAACCAGAATGGGCGTGCTCAGGGTGGGTTCCCCTTTTAAGTGGGAGGGGGGCAGGCGCAAAGGTTCATCGCAGCTCCCCCCCCCGCCCCCCCCTATTAAGTCAAAGTATGGTAGACTTTGCGCCCCGTCTCTTAGGTTACTAGGGGAGTGCTTCCCAACCGTGCGTGCGCCTATGACAACCTGTATTATTTTTTCTCTGAATAAAGTATTTTAACATTGCAAGAAAAATGTACTTCCTCTTTAAGGTGCTTTGAAAATGCCATGTAATGGTTTACTTGAAACTCGACGTGCCTGCTGATTTTATTAAATGCGAAGCATTTCTTTGCGTACTGTAAGCACTTTTGCGTTTCTATCTACGTATCTATCTATCTAGCCGCCTACGTCTGGGTGCTCTCGTGATCGCCTCCTTAACTTGGGATAGACCAAAATTTGTACGGGAGGGTAAGAGGTATTGACGAATATGTGTGGCTGGTCATGACATGAATAACGTGAAAATCCGGTCGCGTACGTCGTCAAACCCTTTCCTGCAGACACGTGTGGCACATACCCGTATACCACGGGCCGCGCTACGCGGGTATGCGCCACAGGTCTTTGACAATTTATATGTACCCAGGAACGGCGAGGACAGACATTAGTAATTTAAACGCGAGAGCGTAAAGAAAAAAAATTACACCATCTCCCGCTAAAGGGAACCATGTGTAGATGTGAAGCAGCGGGCGCTAACGCTTACACTGGCGGCGGCGTTGACGCTGGCGCTCATCGCAGCGTTGCGCAGGAGAGAAAACTGGGGAGGCGCAAAGCAGGCAGTGATGGAGCAGTGTTTCCTACTGGAACATGCCAATCGCTGCTAATGGGCAATGAGAGACAGAATACTCCGACTGGACACAGAGACCCGCACTCCGCTTTTAGTTAACGCGCACGCTGCGAATTTTTATTGTTCAACAACGCACAGGAGAAATCTCCCACCGGCACCACCTTGGAAGGTCAAGATCCATTGCCATATATACGGGGTGGCCAGTGAACGGTTGTGCAGCGCGAGCAGTCGGTTTTTTCAACCAAGAAACTCGCTAGCAGACGCTGCCTGCGTCAGCGTCACGAGGTGAGAGAGGGGGGGGAGCGTACGAGAGGAGAGAGAGGGGGGTGACACGCATGCGCAGTGGGAGTGTGAACGCCGTGGGCAGGGATGCGTAGAGGAGAGAGGGGGGAGCGTAGGAGATGAGCGAGAGGGGGGGACGCGCATGCGCAGTGGGAGTGTAGACGCCGCGGGCAGGGATGCCTAGAGGAGAGAGGGGGGGAGTGTAAGAGGGGAGAGAGGAGGGGAGGCGCATGCGCAGTGAGAGGGTGTGGTTGCCGCGGGGAGGGATGCCTAGAGGAGAGAGAGGGGGAGAGGAGGTTTTTTATTTTTATTTTTTTAAAGGGTTTGCGCTTGCGCAGTAAGGGTGGGCACGCGGCACACCACCACCACCACCACCACCGGATTAAGTTTCGCCATAAGATGCTTCACATCTAAAACTGACGTCGGCAGCGTTGACCTGACGAATCCAAATAATAAATATCGGGGTCCCAGCAGGGATCGAACCACAGCAATCTGCGTGGCAATAAATTATTCTGCCACAGAGCCACGCCAGGTCTCGGAACTGCTTTGGAAAAAGACCCTACCCAATGCAGGCGTAATGTTGGTGAAGTGTCAATTGTGGTTGCAGTGCTGGCTATCTAACTTTATAAACATTACATATGTACGCCTATGGGGCACGTGCCATGTCGGGTTAACGTTAATTGTATACTTAAGAGCCATCCACTCTAGTTGGTCCACGAAGCACTATAAAGGGCTGCCATCCTCGCAAGCACAAATGCTACATATCAGCTTACCGCTTCTGGTGTTGGTAATACCCATGTTTTTGTTGGCATCGTTGCGCAACTGTAAACAACTGGTTATTTGAAAGATATGCGACTGTTCAACACATGTCTGCGCGTACAACATTTGTACATATCTTTAACGTCATTTCGTAACGTTTCGCGCAATAAAAACATTACAACCCAGTCACCCTGCCTCCGCATGCTGCGCATAACATCGATTCCCATGGTACTTGGAATCTGCGAATTTTTTTTCCTGCTGACTTCCAGATTATATGTCGTATTATGGTGTGTTTCATGTTGTTTTGACATTTAGCATTATGGTGTTTCGATGTTGGTACTTGTTGACTGCACGAGCTCCTCCCACTTTTGATGTCGTTCAACAAGTTCTGCTCTCGGCGATAAATTGATAGGACATGTCAAAGCATAACCATTTTTCTCGCTGGTACTTCGCTGGCACTTCGCTGGGCACTTCATATGACAGAAAACATGTAACAAACCTCATGTTTTTCTCGACTTACACGAACACTGCGTCCACAGTCGTAAGGTACTACGTATACAGTGACTGCCGTTTCTTGACGGCTAAAAGAAAACGGGACTTACCTGAGCACTCTTTAATCTCAGGCGTCTGTGTCCATGCACCGACAAGCACAAACCGCGTGAGGCAAACAAAAAACAATTCAGCGTACATATCTTCAATGATAACTTGAAGTACTAATGCGGTGGTCTGCCAAGGTACCGGTTATTCAAGTAAATTTTCGGCGCATCGAAAACAGGCAATCCAGGCTACATAGACATGTTTTTCATAAAGCAATATATGTCATAGCTAATGTTGCCTGCTATTTCTGCCACATTTAGTTTACTGAAAGCGCGGCTTACAGCTTCAATATCTATTGAATAAGAAAGAGGCACAGGGGCCTTTTTCCTTTCTATTTATTGCTGATGTAATGTTTTCACAGCTGTTCGCTGCAACGCTACTGGAAGGCATTGTTCTCTGTGGAGAACACGCCACCATAAAAGTGGACAATGAAAGCTTTTGCCCATTAAAACATGGAATAAAAGCGAATGGACATGATATTTACTGGTGACAATGAACTTGGTAGCCATCGAAATCGCCGTTTCACATTTTCACTGGGGTGCGCGCGGTAGTACAGTTGTTACTGTGTTCGCCTGCTAACCCGAAGGTCACGGGTTCGATCCGGCCGCCGCGGTCGCATTTCGATGGAGGCAATGTGCTAGAGACCTGTGAAGCTTTGCGATGTTCGGTGCACGTTAAAGAACATCGGATGGTCGAAATTTCGGGAGCTGTCCACACGTGTTTTCCGGGTTATCATAACTTACCATACATTTGAAGGGACGAACAGTAGTTCTAGAGTGGGGTTCGTGAGAGACAGAAATAAACGCTCATTTTTAAAGGTGATAGTCTTTCTTGGAATACTTCAACGCAGAAATATTGGTCTGTCTGTCTGTCTGTCTGTCTGTCTGTCTGTCTGTCTGTCTGTCTGTCTGTCTGTCACACGATTCAGCCACCCGGCCAAAGTTTAAGCACTTGCTGAACGCCCAGCCATCTTGAACTGGTAGCTGCGTTCATACTTGTGAACATTATCGACCAAAAAGCAAATATTACGCATATCTGAGGCGCGGTGGTGTGTTCCTTTACTAGAAAATACATAGATACATAATTATAAAGACCCTAGTGTTTCTTAGGCTGCGTTGAATATGCGACGCTATGCAAGAAAAGGCCCTCTGCCGACGATATGGTGCTGCCACCTAGCAGTAGCGCTGGGTTCTGCACAAGCTCACGTTTCCCGATGCCACTGCCAGATGGCGTCCATATCTCACGCAGCACCTCCTCTATTTTATCAATGCCAACCAGATGCGGCCGATTCAACATGGAGGAGGCACTGTCTGAGGCAAGGCCAGAACATAGTAGTACGACCGTCAGAAGACTATCGTTTTTCGACGACATTTTCAGCGAAGTACGCAGATACGCGGCCAATTGTAGAAGTGTTCTCAGCGATTGCCGGTGTCACCTTCTGGTGAAAGAGCTTCCTTCTCCAGAAATCCTCTGGCTTTGACTGCCCTCTTGGCCGTGATGACCAATGGTTATTAGTCTTCAGGGCTTCTAGGGTGCGCTTGTCCTCAAGCATTTTGATTAGGTGGTCTTTCTATGTATTTCGCGATGTGGCGTATCGCGGTTTGCATGAAATGGGCATTCCAGGCGCAAGCGTGCGGGGGGTCTCCGTTACGTTGGAAGATGCAGCTGGGGAGCATCGGTGAGAGGTCGTTCATTGGCGTCCCATGAGCGTGTGTGCCAATTTGCAGGCGTTTCAACGATAGCTTTATTTAACTGTGCCGACGCGAAAGAGCTTACTCTCGTGGTCTGCTTATGTATCATAAACATCTTCTTGTTCACGATCTCCGTATATCGACTTTGAAAGATTGGCACCCAACTGTATTCCCTCCATTGGTCACTCGAAACTCGACCGCAAGCGTCGTTGGCACCCACTGTAACAAAAGGGAGAAAACCAGTAGAAGAAAAGTGTTGATGTCGTAGCACAGTGAAGGGACAGCGTTTGGGAATAACGTGCTCGTAGTGAAAGTACTTTCAATTAGATTTTCTTGGAGCTTCAGGTATAGATGCTTAACTTTTGTCATGAATGTTGATCATCTCACTTCTATACTAGCTGCGGTCCTACGGGTATAGAAAAATACTTGAACGCACGCCGCTGAACTTTATTTTGAAATAAATAAGTAAACTGAGCATTAGTTGAAGGAGGAATGTCAAGCTGTCCACTTAGTAAGCAAGGAAATTTAGTTTATTATGCTGAAAATCTAAAAAAAGGTGGTTGGTTCGTGAGATGGTATGAGTGCTTACATTTCATCATATAAGGTGACGTGGTGGTGCGGTCTCTAACAGTCAAATTTACCTAATTTTGCGTACACATTATGTTAGTTTGACAAATTCATAATTTCTTACTTTCAATATAGCTTTTACACATACTATTAGCATTACAAATATCGTTATTGTTTCTTTGCAATCATGGTCAAGCAATAGGACAAAAGAAATATTCGCTTGAGGCACTTCTAAAAATTAAATTACGGGACTCCTGAAAACAAGGGAATAGCATAAGTTTTTCCTGCTGTTCAAAAGAAGCAAGAACGACGATGCACATGAGCCAAAACGGCATGTCAACAGTTTTAGGTCTTCAGTATAAATTCTGAGAAATATTGTTTAGTGTTCATGAAGTAATCATTTCTCCCAAATTAGGCGAACATGCTTCGTGTACTTACACCGATGGCTAGTTGTATAAGGAAACTCAGCCTTGCGCGCATGGACTTTTCGATATTTGTTGCTGGAACAGGACACTGGCCATTCCAGAAACTTTTCATACGCCTGTCAGTGTCTGCGGCTGTGTTACAGAGTCTGTAAGTGCTGAAAAAGACAAGTCATAGCTACTTATCAAAACGGTGAGTAATTTGTGATTGTTTCAGTGAACTACGATCCGATGAACAGGCCTAAAATGCTTTTTAAAGTAATCATAAATAAAAGCCTAAAAATGAGTATGATATGAGTATAGATCAATCACGAAACGCATATACGAATGTTAGAGCGATGCGCCACACGTGGTGCAGGTGAATATCTCATTCACTCCTGCTTCAAACACCAGAAATATACGGTCCGCTTCGATATTGATCACTCTCAACTTGTGTATGCAGATCATGGCGCGACAAGTGATATTGTAAGGGGATCATTCGTATGTACTATTTTGGACATTGTCATCATTCACATTACCGTTAGCATTTGCGTGCATGACGAGACTATTTTAGCAGCAAAGCAAGAAATGGTTACAAAGGTGAACGCAATGATATATAATTTTGGAAAGCAGACAAAATGAGTCGACTTAAAGGGGCTCCTAAACAGCCCCTGAAAATAAAAAAAACGAGTGCGTTATCCTCTCTTGGCGTTTCTCGTCTTCCTGGCGCATTTTATTAGCGGGGATTTACGTGGCGTCATCAAGGTAAATAGTCTCTCTTGGACCACATATAAAAAAGTCACAGTTTCACCGCAAGGGTGAAGCAATGAATGCGATAGCAAAAAATTGTAATGTTATACGAAGTGAGGCTGGCAGCTAACTCTTTTTGGATCCGATCTCACGCAACTCTAGAAAACGCTTGTTTAAGAGAATTCTCTTCGCGTTGAAAGCGCAGCACGTAGAACGGTACGCCGGCCCGGCCGCCGAAAAGGGGAGATAAAGAGAAGGGGAGATAAAGCGCGCGCCCGCGCCCGCGCTCGTAAAATCGAACGTCGCCCCCCCCCCCCCCCGCCCGCTGTGGGCCGCCGAGAAGGGGAGATAACGCGCGCGCCCCCCGCTCGTAAAATCGAAGGTCGCTCGAGGGACCCCCCCCCCCCTCGTGTCTTTTCACGCTCACGAACGACGGGCGGGCCCGGTTATATTATACATATACATATACGGCAAATGACGCCGACGCCAACGCCGACGGCGAAAACCAGCCGCGTGTGTCCATATAATTGCTATCGCAATAAAAATATCAGTTGTAAATTGCCTCCTATTTTGTTTTGCCATTAAGCGGCCCATCCGGACTCCTTTGTCTGGCATGACTATCGTGCGCGATAAAATCATTTCACCTCATAATGTGTGCTTCTGACTGCGCAAGCGAAGATAACAGCGTCTAGCCGACAAGCACGAAATCCTGATAGGCTCGACGCATAGTGCTAACATTTTACGTGTACTTTATGAAGGAATAAGTGGCGACGAGGAGATATCGCCTGCAGCAAGGGCAGTGAAGTCGAGAAAAAACACTCCCTCGTCTTTGAACTCGGAGTGGTTTCGGGGCCCTTTAAGGATAAGTGTTCAAAAAACAGAAGCCAGGAGTTCTCATACGTAACATGTGATTCCAACAGTCAATTACATCATAACACGACTGCCTACATAGCCTGACTCTGACCCAAGCGTGAGAGCATTGGATGTTGTTTTCACAAAAGCATATGGCGGAACGCACCCGTACAGTCGGTAGCAAAATAACACTAACCACGCCAGCCAGCACGTAGCGAAATGGCCGTCAGAGCCTTCTAGCGGCTAGGCACCGGCTGTCGAGAGTGTTGCTTTGGCCCCGCAATCGCCAGAGTAATTCTGTCGAAAGCAGACGGCTCAACACTAGACGGCGCAGACGCCAGTTTCGCCATGCGCCTGCGTGGCTTATGATATTTTGCGGCCGATTGTACATCAGTCGACATTACAGCTGTCTAACGGGGTCTCCCCGTATACCCAACCAGGCTAATGCGCGCACAAATTCGTAGTATTATTTCATAGTTTATTTTTCCAGGGCCAACTACTACATGCAGTTTAAAAAATTTGGCAGATCCCAAGTACCATGAGAATCCATGTTATGCGAAGCATGTGGGAGCAAGGTAACTGGGTTGTAATTTTCTTATCGAGCGAAACGTCACGAAATGACGCTAAACATATGTACAAATGTTGTACGCACAGACATATGTTGAAGAGTCGGATATCTTTCTTATAACCAGTTGTTTACACTTGCGTAACGTCGCTAACAGTAACATGGGTATTACCTACACCAGAAGCGGTAATCTGATAAGTAGCATTTGTGCATACCAGGATGGTAGCCCTGGATAGTGCTTCGTGGACCAACTACAGTGAATGGCGCTTAAGTATACAATTGACATTAACCCGACATGACGCCTGCCTCATAGGAGTAAATATGCAATGTTCATAAAGTTAGATAGCCAGCACTGGAACCACACTTGACGTTTCACCAACATTACGCCTGCATGGGGTCTTTCTCCAAAGCAGTTCCGAGACCTGGCATGGCTCTGTGGTAGAATACTTGATTGCCACGCAGATTGTTTGGGTTCGATTCCCTGCTGGGACCCTGATATATATTATTTCCATTCGTCGGGCCAACGCTGCCCACGTCAGTTTTTCTTAACGCTCTTGCTATTAGGGTACTCATGTCTGTCCTCGCCATTCCTAGGCAGACATAAATCGTCAAACACCTGTGGCACATACCCGCATACCGCGGCCCCTGGTATATGGGTATGTGCCACAAGTGTCTGCAGGAAAGGGTTTGACGACGTATACGACAGTATTTTCACGTTAGTCATGTGATAACTAGCCAGACATATTCGTCAATGTCTCTTATCCTCTCATACAAATTTTGGTATAGCCCAAGTTAACCCTCTATTGCATGGCGTCCCATATTTGGCACATACCGATTAACATTTTTTATAGCGGGCGCAAGATGACCAGTGGAGAATGCGGCACAGTTAGAGTAATCCTTAGAGTTACGTGCACTAAATATAAAAAAAGCGCTGCCATCCCTAGAGCAGTATGAAATCTAGGCATGAAATAGATTTCACGGTGCACGTGCAAACTCGGATCATGAACAGTGACTGCCATATTTTTTCTTGCAACCATTTTCTCGTTGCAGAAGCAAGAAAAAATTATTTTGGCATATCTCGTGGCTTTGAAAATTCATGCTCATTAAGGCTCTTCTCAATTCCGTTTTCCACAACGGTATATAGTCGGAAATCGGTATGTGCCATATTTGGCACAGTATGCATGGGAGTGATGAAATGTGCAATATGATGCCATCTATGTTTTGTTGCACAGTGCAAATACAAACAAAAAGAAATCTTCTGAGATCATGCAGCACAGCTCGTTTTTGCCAGATTTCAGTTGTGGCGGTAGGTTTTGAGATGCTTCACGAAAATATCGAGTGTCAGCAGCAGTACCTGGCAATTTTTTGTTATATTATTGGCGTGGGTGCACGAAAAAATTATGTGAAGTGTAACCAGTACACGGCGATATTTAGCTTTTATGATTTGTCGACAACTGACGCTCACAACCACAAGTCAGCGGTTGGAAATTCGGGCAGGAAAGTACAGCAAGGCGGCACCACGCGAAGAACCAAACGCGTAAGCGGCCATCTTGCACGTAGATGTCGGCAGTCAGATGCACTAACCAAAATGTTCAATTATGCCTGAACACAGGAAGCAATTGCTTTGCTTTATTCCACAAATCAAGCTAAAAAGACCGCAATCACTGAGATTTTATTTTTCAGCCATGGCAGCAAGTTTGCTCGCCCACGTGCATAGTGTGCCATTTTGGCACAAACCTCTATCTTCATTAATACAGTCGCAATAAATCTGAAAATTTTTGTACATGTTATTCTTCATGTAGTTAATGATAAAAAATGATAAAATAATTTTTCAATTGATTTTTTCATAATTCATGCAATAGAGGGTTAAGGAGGCGATAACGAGAACACCCAGACGTAGACGGATAGATAGATAGATAGATAGATAGATAGATAGATAGATAGATAGATAGATAGATAGATAGATAGATAGATAGATAGATAGATAGATAGATAGATAGATAGATAGATAGATAGATAGATAGATAGATAGATAGATAGATAGATAGATAGATAGATAGATAGATAGATAAAAACGCAAAAGTGCTTACAGTACGCAAAGTAATGCTTCGCACTTAATAGACACATGAGAAGGGGGCATGTGGGGGGGGGGGGAGGAATCCCTGGAGCTAACGTTCCGACAACACCACTTATCGAGCCGTTGGCTGCAGCCCAGTGTGCACGAATTTTTCATCTCTTCACGTCTACATCTTCTGATTAACTTGTGCCTGAACTGGGCGCATGAAATACACATTCTGCAAGAGGCCTCCTCTGAGCAGCTGAATACGTAGCTCTCTTTCAACGAGCTAAATAGTCGTTTCCCGAATACGTCTACTGAGAGACTAAAGTTAGGAAACAGGGTCTTTAAAAGGAGCTATACAAATCAACACGTATCTGCTACGAAAGGTAGACTTACACGTATCTGTAAACTTACACGTATCCTGCTACGAAAGGCAGAGTTAATTAAAATGGCGTCGTTGCTGCATGAAAAACACGCGATTTGTTGAGACATTGACAGTGCGAAATTGTCGACCAAGGTATGGCTTAGACATGTTAAAGCATGCTACCGAGGTTATCGACTAGGCTAGAAAAAAAACGTTATGACACCCAAGTATAGGAGTGAAAAGACGTTGGAGACTTGTTTTAACGGGCGTAAATTCATATGTTACGTTAAAATTTTCACAACACAGCTGTAAAGTTTCGGAGAACGTTGGTATATGTTTTCCGTTTGGATGGCTTATCGGTTTTGTTTTATTACTTTTACGACATTTCTGCTTACTCAGATTTGCACACGAGTGCGAACATCGCATTATCGCATTAAACGAGAATACATTTATTTGTTTTGCATATGTTCTAAATTAGGATTTCCTCGTTCCATATTTCACCATTCTTTAAAATTGTGGTTTTGGTAAGGTACGTCGACGAAGTTTTGTTCACAAACCTAGCTTGTCGCTTTTCTTTTTCTACTGCCGAAGTGCTACCACTGAGTCCTTAAGCTTTGTCATGCCGTTTTTTTATAGCTCTTTCTGCTGGCCTCTTTCATTGTTCACGCGTTCGCACGATGACAATACATCCTTGAGTATATTGTTTACACATCGCTGGCATCTGCGCAACAACGGCGTCTTGTGAGCAATGGGCTTTCGCTCCCTACATTAATTTGCGTTGCTTTTTTACAACAGTTATACATAGAACTGTACATCAGCGCTGCCTCCTGCGCAAGAAGTGTGAAAAGCCGCCACACAAAGAAGCAGCTGCAGCGGCCAAAACTAAACGATGTCCGTGAAAGTACCTGTGAGAGTAATACCAAGGACGGATCATGATGTAGTACGACAAATATGGCAGTACATATGCTTCATTTCCTTGTTTGCTTTCCTGACTGCATGCAGTGTCACTGGCGTATTTGTAAATTAGTGCTCACACAAGAACCTCCGATAGTGAAAGCTACGCTCCTGACGCCTGGTATACGGCCTCTCAGACATCCATTCCTTCTCTCTGAAAGTGTACACTGCAAGGCCAATCTGTCATCTGTCAACTTCATACTAAGTTACATTGTAGAAGAAGTACGCTCACTTTTATTGAAACTGCATGTCATATAGAAAAGGGTGCCAACACGTACCATGAACCGTGGCCTCCGATACATCCAATCCTTGAACCGTCTTTCCTTCGCATGTTCACTATAACCCTTCGGGTCTTCCCCGAGTTCCTTGTTGATTGTCAGTGTGAAGTTTATGGTCACTGTCTTCCCGATTATTGCGTCCGTGACGTTAAGGTTGCTCAGCTCCGCGTCTTTGACATCTGCGTTATAAGCCTCGTTAACGTCAATGTTACAGAGGAGCATCGCATTCGCACTGCTAGCGCATCGTAAACAGTGATAATGCTCTAGAAGACGTTTCGCAGTAATGTGCAAGGAAGGGGTGTTCTTGCGGGTACGAGTCGACGCAGGGGCCGTAAATCTCGAAGGAGAAAAGGAAGGCCTTCATGCCTCTTTCACTATAACCGGACACCACATGACCGCAGCAGGGGGGGGGAGGAACGAGGCGTCCTCGGGAGACAATCCGCGACATGTAAACGTCAACGCATCGCCTTGCCTGTGCGCGCAAATGCGATGCGCTATTGTTGCATTCATGTACACCAAGATATAGAGGACAGAGGCAGAGTATGAAGTGCTGGAAGTTTTACGCACAACAACCGCGACATGATTATGAACCACATCGCAGTGTGAAACTGAGGATCAATGTCAACCATTTAACGTGCTCCTAAATTTACGCACGCATATGTACTGACGCATAGTTTCCATGAACTGAATGTTGTCACGTTGTGTAATGCTTTCTTATGTCATCAACAATTACCAAAGATGCCTACTGCAAAATGACTGAGTTAAAGTCTGAATTCTTCATAAGTTTAACTTGCAGCAGGGAGACAAGTAGTGGTAATTTCACAACGACAATTGCGAGGTTGTTAGGATTGCAAATGTCGTTAGTCGAGTGTGATTAGTGGCAGGTAATAACGCTCAATGCTAACACAAGCATAAAAGAAATGACCTCCTGATGAATCATTCATGTCATCTGTTTCTTTGTATTTTCTCTTAACGCTTAGCACTCATCCTTATCGACCACAAATGAACGCCGTGAACACTCGTAGACGCATTATCAACAAGTTAAACGGCGGTCCTTGTATATACATAATTCTTCGTACATTCAAAAATGTACTCATGACGCACTGTGTTTAACTATGACTCGTACTGAAGCCGTCATTGTAGTGAATGTCATTATTTTTAAGTTCATAGCCTTAAAAATATTCTTGGGAAGCACTACTTGTGGTGAAAGCACTCACTGCTGTATCTGACGTCGCCTTCGGCTAGAACTCGACAAATGACTAAAAAATTGTGCTTTGCCGAAGCGTAGCGTACGCTTTCCCCAAGATCGATTATAAAAAAAATTCGTAAAGCCTGGTGTGCTAATTATATAGTAACTGAATGACTTGCCTGACACCCCAAAATAAAAAATCTGGAACGTGAAACTCAAGAGAAACATTTTCCATAAGCTATAGATACCGAGAAAACATTTTTAACCATAACAAAATAACCGATTTTTGTACGAGTATTCATCTTTTCAAGCCAATTAACCAGAAAATAGGCTTTGTTGTTTTTCCACCATGTGTAACGGCAACATTTTAAACTGCATCCTCAGACTTTATATTGTACTCGGTACAAATAAATTGCTGTGCTTGCAGAAGGCAAGCGACAATAAAATCTAAAGTATTTTATAAAGCACATTCACTTCTATCCCGAATAATAAAATTTTCTAAAAAATTTTACGTCAGAACAATGGTAAAGTCGTGTACTCAGAGGCAAAAACAAAAAAAAAAACAAATAACTACCTATAAAAAAAGAAAGAACGCCCAAGCTATCGGTAACAGTGCTCCTCTAGCGCGGCTTCAGTGGCTGAAGTTATACATGCCAACACAACTCTTACTACAGGTGAAAACAAGAACACACGTCCTTCTTGGCTCTTAGGCATTCATTTAACAGCTATGAAAACCACCCCGAAGTGTCTCGTATACTGCAGACGTCCTATACCAGCTAAGAAAAATTGTTGGTAACCTCACTGATATGCTTCTCCACTTTATAAATAATACCACTTAATTTCAAATTTTCATGACTAAAAAACTGATTCTTACTGAAAGCTCAGTAAAACCTGTCAACGACGCAAGGTTATTGCCTACATATAATGCGGTAATAATGACTGCATAGCTGAGAGCCCAAGTTTTGGCAAAGGCTTCAATAAAGATGAAATGCAATGTCAAGTTTCAGGTTCTGTATTAGTCGCCCTACCAATAGATTCTGTATCCGGTTTAATGGCTCCGTTCATTATCTAAATATCTGTTGTCCGCAACGAAGATCTCACTTCGCCAGGGTATAAGGATCTGAGGCACAACATCTGTACAAGCTATCACACCATTTCGAGAAGCTTTCAAGTAGAAGAAATTAAAATAGTTTTCGCGATGGCTGATCTTATCTTACGGATTTTCAAAAGAAAATGTTATAAGATTTTTACCTGAGCACGATTCAAGCGTAGGACTCTGCAGCCACGCCCCAACTAGGGTAAGGCTGACCGCGTTAAAAAGCACAATCACGCGGAACATGTTTTCTCTGCTCCAAACTGTGAGTGGGGATGTACGTAGCTTCACACATGCGCCCGATCTTTTAAATACCAATACTGCCAAAGTGCATCAGCCAAGGGTACCGTAATTCATTGTAGAACTTCATTCATGTCGTGATGAAACGATATGAAACAACGTGGTTACCTTTGCGTAGCACGGCAACGTCTGTCACCGCGGTATCGTTGTAACTCTCGGACGTCACCGGAGCCTGTGTTACACATGGCGTAAGCATGCATCGTGCAGATCCGCTGCAGCTTACGGCCATAGCAACTGGCATGGTGACGTAAACAGATGAAGGAGCATTGGCGTCGTGCAAATGTGCGATGTCTGACGACCGCGACGTCCGGTATGAGTCAACCCATCACATGGCTCTGGTGTTGTGATGGCGAGATAAGCATTTTAGCGGCGTTCTTTCATCGCACTCAGCTTGACACACCAATTGTGTGGAAACAGCTGAAAACGAAAAAGATGTCCATCGGAAAGGCATGCAAGGTGAGCTCGCCGTGAAGTACAGTATTCCGTAAAAGGATAAAACTGCGCAATATAACACGGGATATACAGGTTCTTCGTTGTGTTTTTCTTCTTTTGTCTGGGTTTACTTTCCGTGCAGGTGTTTCGACAACACCGTGAGCGTTGGTTCACCAGCCCATAATCAAGACAATCGTCGACTTCAGCCTCCGCCCGGACTCTCTCGACTCGAGACAACGGTGCTTTGCCGACTGTGGCTTGGTGTCGCATGCACCAAATCTTTTGCCTTCCGAATCGGCATGGAAGACAGTGCTGCTTGCGACCAATCGCGGCAGCGATGAAACTATTGACCACGTTCTTTTTGTCGCTGCCCTCGCTACGGCGCGCACAGACAGCCGCTAGCTGCTGTGTTGGCCAGCCTTGACGACAGACCCCTTGTCAGAACCATCAGCCACTGCAAGTGCTGGATTCCTTCGAGCCAGTCCTTGCAAGCCTTTTTGACAACCGTGGAGGAACTGCTCTCAAACACCAGTTGTGACTGTCCGTGTGTGCGCGCGAAACTTGAGGTTCCGCGTATCAGTTGTGCTCTCTTGCCTCCTCTCTCTATTCTTTTCCTCCCTTTTCCCCCCTCCCCCAGCGTAGGGTAGCAAACCGGGTACAACCTGGTTAACCTCCCTGCCTTTCCTTTGCCTCTCTCTCTTGTGCTCGAATGCCGACGCGAACTCTCTTCGCGCAGAAAATCAGTCAAGGCCTTATTGAACTTTTTGCGTGGCAGTGGCCTATCGAATAGGCTATAGGCAACCCCACTCCTTTTTTTTGCGCGCGCGTCTACTCTTCTCTTCGCTTTCCTTCCGATCTTTCTTTCCCTTTCCCCCCTCCCCTTAGTGAAGGGTAGCAAACCGGATGCTACAATTCTGGTTGACCTCCCTGCCTTTCTCTCATTTTATTTTTTCCTCTCTCTCTCTCTCTCTTAATGCGAAAGCCTTACATGCCTCATCAAACGCGAAAACTGATCGGTGTCCCGTGTTGGAGGCATCAATACGAGTGACGCAAAAATCAGCACATGATGCCGCCACAGGTCGTGAATGTTTGTTACATCATGATGACGTCACTTACGTGACGTCACATGGCGGCGTTATCACGTGACATCATTTCTTGGTCAAAGGTGGGCCAATCTCGGAGACAGTGCAGGACAAGGTGAGGTGCAGAAAGCCTACAATAGAGAGTTTTAGGAATAGCGTACGCAAAGCTACGCGTTTGCGTTGCGCATGCGTCGTACGCTAACCTCTTGCGGACTCCCGTTAAGTGACGCCCGCGACGCTGCGCCCGCAAGCTTCGCGTTACGCTATTCTAAAACTCTCTATTGTCTTCGGTCGTGGCAGGCATTGCAGAATCGCGTTAGTTGCAGAAAGATATCGGAGGGTGGCGCAGGAAGTTCGTAACATCGATTCCAGAAGAAAAAGAGGACGAACGTGGCTTTCGCGTTCGAATCCGAGGTGGGTGCATAAGGGGCACTATGAGTTATTGTGTTTCTTGTGGTACAAGTGTGCTACCTAAATGCATCAAGTCTCATAAAGCGTGGTCCTGGCTGTGAAATAACGAAACAAAGGAAATTATTTAACATGCTCGTTGCTTTTGTTAGTCACAACCCAATTTAAGGTGGCGAAAGCATAAGGGACTTTGTTACTTTTAACTGTAGCGTAGTATAGTTATGACATATAAGGTAATAAATTCAAGTGAACGAAACACACCCAGCGCAATCTTTTTCGACCTTCCATGTCACAGCCTCATCCAGGCAGACTTGATGCATTTAGTCAACTGCCAGCCCGCACGTGGCACACTACAGCAAAAAGAGTCTTCTACACTCGCCGTCTTGGTTACGAGTGGCGCTGGCTGACACTCCCAGCCGCGGAGGATAGGCGAGGTGCGCTACACCTGGCGAGCGCCGGAGCAAGCGCGCTCTATGGGAGCCCTGTCCTGTTATATAAATGAGGTGATGCTGTGCAATCTGGCGCACAGCTGGTGCAACGGGAGAGAGAACGGGGAGACAGAGTGTACGGAGAGCAAAATGTGTCGTCAACACGCCAGATGTTCGCTGTCCTTTAGCGTACGTTAAGTTATGACATGCCGTTTCGTCCATCCTAACATATACAACCCTCCCCTTTCCTTCTATATTGTCACGTGGTTGTGACGTGGATGGAGACAGGAGTAGGCTTCTTCGAGGTGAACCTCTTTATTTGGCCGAACTTGTGGCCGCGAAACTGAAGCTCAAATTGCAGTAGGCAATGCACACTGTAGACTGATATCGGCGCACTGAGCGCCGGTCGTCGAAAAACTGAAAAGCGCTGAAGCGCGTCGGCATTTATGCGTGTGTCATCGAATATTCCAGTTTTATCACTGGTCGTCGCGTAAGCTCTGGAATAAGCTCGAGTTTACGCGTCTTGCGCGCAATCTTAACAAAACGATCTACAATAATCGCGAAACTTCTCGAACAATGAGGCGTAGTTTGCGCTGAGCATTGCTCACGGTCTTTGTGGGCGTAAACAGAATACAGCAAAAGAAACGCGCGTGCCAATGTGTTTATTTTAGCAGGGCCATTGGACTACTCACACAGGCGCAAAGCAGGCTGGTCTGCAAGACAGGAAAGAATGTCACAAGCTGCACGGGCCACTACTATCAAATAATGTCAAATACACTTAAAGTCTTTGAATGAAATTATTTCATACATGAGCCGTTTCATACAGTACCGGTTAGGTAGTGCCTCAGGACGGAAATCAGTAGCGGTAATTTTCGTTGAGTGGTATTTCTAGCCTTGGAGTGGCCTCTCACATCCCTCATGCTAGGGCGCCTCGTTGCAAGCTTTCAACAGTGCATCGAGGCGCCCTACATATGATCACATGCACAGCTCCATGAGCGCGTCCCCGCTCATGGAGCTGTGCACACTACCAATGGGGACGCGTCACTGCGACGCTAGAGTGTACTAGAAAAGGTTCGATAAAAATAATCTGGGGGCGCTGCTGCATTCTCTGGCTTTAATATGTGCTACAAGAGCGCTTTGAGGCGGTGACGGTATTGTTTCGAGCCATAAAGGAAGGAGTACTAAAGGACAAATCTGAAAGACGCATGATATAGAATGAGAAAGAAAAAAAACTTCATTTATCCCAAAAAGCACGCGTGTGGTGGTGCAGGGAGCAGAGGAGCCTACCCGTCGCAGGTCCCGCTAACCTCTTAGCCCAGTCCAAGATCTCGTGCTGCACCTCGAGCGCGGAGGTGCACATGACAGCCTCCTACTGCTCCTTAGTACTCGTATTAGGTAAGATATTTGAATGAAGAAACAGCACTGGAACAGGACCGAGACGAGAAGACACAAAAACGGCGCTGACTAACAACCAAATTTTATTGCGTTTGCTCGTCAATATATACAGGAAATAACACAATCAGTGAACAAATCAAGGAACAGGATATCGCTGAACCACTGCCGTCTCCTACAGTTGAGAGATAATTCATTTCATTTTTGCGAAGCGATAGTGAAGCTACGCTTCGCAAAAATTTGGTTGTTAGTCCGCGCCGTGTTTGTGTCTTCTCGTCTCGGTCCTGTTCCAGCGCTGTTTCTTCATCCAAAGTCAGTATGTACCAACCAGCCCAATTCAAGACGCTAATAAGATATTTCGGTGGTGAGTTCTGAGTGCACACCCGCATGATATGATCCAGTTTGGCTCTTTGATGGCAGACAGTGCGCAAGGAGGAGGGATATGAGGTACGGCGCGTCAACATCACCCCGGGGAACAGCAGCAACGTCTGACCCAAGGTGTAGTACCCTTTAGGCGCCGTCGCACCGCAGTGACTCCCTGCATTAAGGCGGAACAACGGTTCCCATTGAGGAGCGAGCGTTTGCACTGGCATTGAGGAAAAAGGAGGCTTTGGCATAACTTGGAATAAAGCTAGACGTAATCTTACACGAACTGCACTGTGTGTTTAGAAAAATGTATACCCACCAGGATGGCTTTTGTGTTTAACACAAATTGTAGACGATTTAGGGTACCATTCGTATCCTACTACGGGAATGCAGTAAGCCATCCCAGAAGAAGAGAAAAAAATGGTAGAGAGGAAAGGCAGGGAGGTTAACCAATCCAGGATGACCGGTTTGCTACCCTACACGTGGCAAAGGGATATTCAAAGAACAAGCGCGAAAGGAATGTTTTGTTTAGAATAAGTTTATTCCCGTCTTAGTACCACCAGACACGAAACTGACGAAACTTTCTAACAGATTTCGAAGCTGGCGGCGCCAGCAAGGCGGCGGAAACTCGCATCCCGCTGGCGACGGGGTTGGTCCCGGCAGAGAGGGAGTTGATAGTTGGAAGGGTGGAAATTTTAACTCTGATCCTAGTACATAGATGGCGCCACCATTTCCTCTGCATGTCACATGGGTCTCTTTAACCAGCAGGTAGTACATAGCAAACAAGTGGAAGTAGTGTCTATACAACAAGGACAGTAATTAACGCACATAAACGACTAAGCATCATGTTTAGAAGAAGTTCATTCTATCGTAAGCAGAGATGGGTCGCTCAGGAGCGAGCCGGATCTTTTGAGCGGCTCTTTTTAAGGAATGAGTGATCCGCGGCTCAGTAAAAGTGAGCGGAGGTTCTTTGGGGACGGCTCACTGAGCCGACTGAGCCAACTGAGCCACGGCTCACTGAGCGGTGGTTTTCTCTCGCTCAGTAAGCGGCGGTTCTCTCTCGCTGACTGAGCGGTGGCTCTCGCTCGCTCGGTAAGCGGCGGTTCTCTCTCGCTCACTGAGCGGTGGTTCTCTCTCGCTCAGTAAGCGGCGGTTCTGCATCGCTCAGTGAGCCGTGTTGAACCGACGCCACCCCGGCGTTCTTGGTTGAACCGCTCCCTTTCGCGTTCCGTTGGCCGCTGCGGGCAGACTCGCGCTACTCATTGGGTGTGTGCGGTGCGCGTGGCAGTTCATCGTGAGCTGGTGCAACTCGTCGATGGACGTAGATGAGCGTAATTGAAGTCACGGTTTTCATTAGTGTACTGTAAAATCCCGAGTAAGCACGCCCCCCTCCCTACGGCGAAGAGTAATCCGACAAAATTCGGAGGGGGGCGGTGGGCCTTGCTCGGTCAGGAATTAAAATTCAGTATGGAGGCTGAGGAGCCGCTAAGAATAAAGAACGCACACCCGTGCTTCTAATGCAATGCTTTATTACACACGCATGCATTAACAGTTTTCATTTGGCCTTGTCGGGCGAATAACAACAATGAATGAAACAGTGAAAATGGTGGGAGGGGAGAAGGGGACGCATATTTTTAATCTCCTGAAGAAGGGAGGGGGGTGCTTGCTCGGGATCTTGCTTGCGGTAGTCATGAAAATGTCACCCTTATAATCCACTTCTGTGCTTTTCTGAGCGTGCATTATTAGCACGTCAACAAAACTAATGTATGTTGTGCTGAAACAGGGCTTCATTTTATTTCGTCCTGGTGCATGATGACAAATTATAATGACATGATATTACGTTGAGTTTAGATCTGTTTGAGTGGGCCGCAAAGATATTTTTTCGACGTCTTTGCATCAATGGGTAAAGGGACGTCTTCCAGAAAGACGTCCGCTCAGAATAACATTCGACAAAATTAAGTGCTTGATTAGAGACAACTAGCAACACAATACAGCGATCGAAGAACGCAAGCACTGCTCACCGGATAGTTCCTTTGCGTTTAAGCAGATCCCGCATCTAATTTTCAAAATATGACTCATAATTTCGGACGGTATTTTCCACTTTCCAGTCTTGCAACGCGAACCAACTAGTCCAAGCTTCCACCCTAGCAAGTGTCCACGTGAGCAAATAAAGCACCTGCAAGATGCTTTACTTTGGCCCGAGTGTCAGAGGTATCAATATGTGTCCAAAGGTAACATTTTAGCCCAAGAACACGAGCTTAGCCGAAGAACACGAGCTTTTATACGACAATTGTCCCAGCATCTTTAATAACAGACTAAAAGTTACTGAGCTGTAGACATTTTGTCACAAACGAGCGCTCAACTAAGAGCGCGTGGCCGATGTCAAACGGTGGCGTGAAATCCAGGCGCCGGTTTGTCTTGACTGAGCGCGCATAACGGAAAAAAATTGACGGCAGATCCACGAGGTGAATGATGATGAGATTGGGCGAAGCTCCTGGAAGTAATCATCGGTTAAACCGTGAAATTTCTTCCGTTAATTCGCCCGATAAAAATGACGTGAAACGATTGATTAAATGTTTTATCAAACTTTTATTGCTGGTTTCCGTTGTCCTTTCATTATGACCGCTTTGTGGTCGGTGAAATGTAAGCTAAGTGGTTCTTGCACTGGTTGCAGCGGCATCCTTATCCATACGAGCACACACCGACGGCAACGAGCATCGTCAACTACAAACCTGTATCGCGATATGGTTTTGATTATAAAACCATTGCTTTAGAAAACACCTGGCGTCTTTCGTTAAGCAGCTGGCGTCTTTTCGTTTTGCTTTAGAAACATCTGGCGTCTTTTCGTTTTGCTTTTAGAAAACATCTGGCGTCTTTCGTTGGTTTATTTCATCAATCAACGGCGTTTTGAACAAAATTTTTATTGTTTAATCACGCACAGGAGAAATGCCAATGGCTGTTAATTGGGAATGAGAGACAGAAGAATTCGGCTTTTAGTTAACGCGCACGCTGCGAATTTTTTATTGTTCAACAACGCACAGGAGAAATCTCCCACCGGCACCACCTTGGAGGTCAAAGCGTAAGACTGGTTACGCACTACGACTACGACTACGACGAGGGACGAACGGGTGCCGCTTTAAGGAGCTTCGCCCCTAAAAGCATCATCAAGAGGCGCCGCGTGCACGCCTCCTCTCCCCCCTTAAACGGCCGTCGCCACGCCAACAAGCGCTCTCAGATCAAACGCTGAGCGATCTTCCTCCATGGATCGTGAATCGGAGAGCCGTTCAACTGAGCCGGTTCACTTAAGTGAGCGGAGTCGTTCGGAACCGCTCACGCAAGTGAGCTTGCCCATCTGTAATCGTAGGACGCTGTATGAACACATGGAAACAGTGTCTATATTGTCTTCACATGGACAATAGTAAACCCAACATACATGGAACGTTTTAACAAACGTTTTCACAAAAATGATCCTAGACTGCACGTTATTACTTCCATTTCGACGAAGTAACTGCTATCAACGCTGCAGTCTCATTATTCTTGACCCTGCACCTGGGGCTGGCTGCTCACTAGCATTCTTCTGCGCAATGCTACCTTTATCAGACGGGACACATTGTTATAATACAAACACAGCAATACACATTTTGCTTTCTGTTATTGAACTGAAAAGAAGGACGTTTTCTTGCGTGCTTGGTATCGGTTCAGCAGTGCCTGAGTTTAGCTAGAGGGGTCCCCTTTCGTGAAAAAATGCCGTCGGGCACGACGTCAAACCCTTTTCTCCAGACTCGTGTGGCAATTGGCCTCGAGGGCCACCGCTGGAAACGCCGGCGCAACCGTCGGCGTGACGTGCTTGGCAGGATCACGCGGTCTCGGTGGCCGCGTCGGCTGCTTGCGGAGCGCTGCCGCGTGCTTTGTAAATGAGCTTCAAGCTCCAGCTGCGCTGCGGTCGCTACGAATGCGGAGGTTTTCTCGCGTTTTGAGCTCAACTGAACCCCTTGTAACAGGAGTGGCTGCCTCCCAAAGCGATGAACATGCTGCTCTTACTGCTCGGTGCCGTGGTGCCGGACGTACGCAACGAAGTCCGGTATAAGCCTGCACCGGTGCCCGTGGGA
>JALIZH010013133.1:0-57500 GCA_030522465.1 Rhipicephalus appendiculatus
CTACCGATCGACAACGCTTTCTTACCATGCTCAAAAAGTGCTACAGGGCCCTTTAAAGTATATTAGAACACCTCAAGCATTTTAAGGGTAGCGATTCATGCACCGGCGGGTATCATCCCTAGCTAAACATGCTGACACTAAAGTGGAAGGTTGAGCAAGTTGGTATCAGTTGATGATGTCGCACAGCGCCAATTACAAAGGACGGTTGAAAGTTGAGCAGGACAGTCGCTGACTCGCTACTATGTTTAGTCCTATGCAATCGGAAAATATCGATCGGAACAAGGACAGGCCAGTCAGGGCCTTTCCTGCTCTCGTTTCAACCGTCCCTTCTCATTCGCGCTGCTCAACATGATTAAATATGCTGAGAAAACCCGAAGGCAAAGTGTTCCAAGTGAGGAGGCCCTTGGAAGTAGCATATGCTAGCATTGGTTCTTCATATGAGGGTGTTCTAAAACCATTAAAAGTAAGGGAAATAGAACATGTGCTCGCTGCCTACATAATTACTTAGTCTGTTGTGTGAGACATCTTGAGATGCGTAGACACAGCAATTATGATATTAATAAACAAAATAATTTAAATTTTTAATTAGCCGAAATAGGCGGTCGGGTGGAATTGGATAACTGCTGTCCTTCCTGCGAAGAGGTCATTGCCACTTTGAGATTTTGAGAAATCCGCCTCCGCTAATTATTGCGGAGCAATGAAATTCGAGAAAGTTCACCGGCGAAACCGATGCCGATGCTCCGACGAGCGCAACCGGCAGACTATCAGATTGAAGTCACTGTTCAGGACGGCGAGTGCAGTGGTTTTAATTCTTCGTCATTTGTTAACGTGCGTGTCCCCAAACGTACTCTAATTGCAAACGAAACAAACACAACCACTAACTGAAGTCGATCGACGGCTGTTACAACGACGCTCGCTCATTCTGTAAAAAATTGAACTGCGCTAGAGACGAGGCACCAGAAACGAAGTGGACAGGACGATCGCAGATCGTTTCTGGTGTCTCGTCTTTAGCGCTGTTCAATTTTTTACAAAGTTATGTCTTACCAACTAGCCACCCAACTTACGCTTATCGCTAATTCTGAACGCCTCGGAAGACTATGATAGTGGTGCTCTTCCAAGTTTCGGTTTTGGTTTCGCCAGCAATATTTGTCAGATTTCATTTATCGCTCATAATTGCCACTGGCCAATTTTGTGAAATCTCTAAGCCGCAACAGGCTGTTCGCAGGAACAGCTGCAATTTTCCCTTTGACCCGACCACCTGTCTCCACTCGTTCAAAGTTAATTATCTTAATATCTTTAATTCTTATCGTAATTGATGCCTCTACTCAGCTTGAAATGCGTGCCACCACAGAAAAAAGTAGGAAGGAAAGGTAAGAATATCGCATTTTGCTTATTTCTGCTGGACTTTCGGACTAATTTCTCGAAAGACCCTTCAGAGTTTATGCGCACTCACGAACTCAAGGACGGGCCACATTTTCCCACCTCCTAGCCACACAGTTCAACTAGGCCAAACCCCCGAAATACAAATCGTCATCAGAAGAGCTCCGCTTTTCTCACGCCTTGACTCGTGTGTTGCGTCGACTGATATCTGTTACTACAGCTTATTGATTCGCCACTAGATGGCGCGAAGCAACACTCGAAGGCCAGCTTGTTGAAGCTCAGGTGCAGTCCCCTTTTCGAATGTAGCGAACGGTAAACTAATGCCGTGAAGACAGCCTCAAACGTAGCGCACGTACAGCCATGCACACACTAATCTAAATTTTCCTATTGCATAAGCGCCCCTAGCGCTTGCGTGTATTGGTTCAGTAAACTGTTCTTTGCGAGTGGGTCCGTTCCCATGCCGTCACACCCGCTACTACGCCGTTGAACCTTCGCCTATTGTCACGTGGCAACGCAGCTGATCACGTGGCGGGACGTCACTTTTATAACACTAGCACTGCGACGACTCGAGGTCGCTGCGGTGCGATGAATGACCTTGGAAGACATGGAGTTGTAGACTGCTCGCTCTGAAAAGTTCGTCATTGATGCTTGCCTGACTATATAGCAGGGCGGCAGAGAGAGACCTGGGACCACAGAACCATAGGTCGGCAGAAATTGTGGAGCTCACTAGAACTCACTCATGAAATATATTTTGCGCTTAGCGCTCACTCGGACTCAGACTCACCAAAATTTTCCTGAGCCGGACTCACTCGGACTCACACTCACGAAAATTTTCTTCAACCGCACTCACTCGAACTCAAGCTCACCAATATATTACTCACCCGGACTCACTCAGACTCAGACTCACTGCTCGATCTGAGTCTGAGTGAGCCCGAGTGAGTCGACTCATGAGTCCGTTAGTCTAGAATTAGCCTTGTTCGACTATGGTGTCAATGCCCTTTAACACCAATATCTCACGCAATCGGTGCTCTTGTTGGCGCCTTTGGATATAGTACCTTGGAATACGAGTTATGAGTGGTTGCAAAAGAGTAAGGACATTTTTCTTCAAAGAGATAACGCATGTACTTATCGAGAACTTCCCTGGAAGAGTTCGGTGTGTGTGTGTGTGTGTGGGGGGGGGGGGGGGGGGGGTCAAGGCACTTCCGTACGTAATTCATGCCTGTGATCAATAAATATTGAAATGGTGTGTGAACGATACTGCCTTAGAATAAGTGTGAGCAGACGTTAGTATAAACGTGATTCCAGGTAAGTTTGATAGTAAGCCTGAAGATGAGTAGATAGGACCATGGATCGGCAAAAAAAAGTGGAACTCACTCAGACTCACTCAAGAAATATATTTTGCGCTTTGGACTTACTCGGACTCAGACTCACCAAAATTTTCCTGAGCCGGACTCACTCGCACTCACACTCACGAAAAGTTTCTTCTACTGGACTCACTCGGACTCAAACTCACCAAAATATTACCCACGCGGACTGACCCAGACTCAGACTCACGGCTCAATCTGAGTCTGAGTGAGTCCGCGTGAGTCGACTCATGAGTGAGTTGGCCGACCTATGCACAGAACCCATCGTTATTTTGTCACAAGAAAAGACTTCCCACTCGAAAGGACACGGTTATGTGTCTGAAACCTTCGCATCCTGTTGGCGAGCTGTCCGGCAGTCAGCAAAGCATGCAGCCATTGTCGAACAACCTTCTTGTCTGAAGTTGCGAGAGCCGGCGCCTTCCGGCAACATTACGGAGGCGAGAGCCTTAGATGCATGGTAGAAAAACAAATTGGCGAAGCTCGCACTGAGCCCCGCAAGGCATTTGAACAGCGAAACTGGACGATTTTGAAGACTAATCTGGTAGCTTCTAGATTGTTTCTAGGACTTTGCTAGGTAATGCTAGGTTGTTTCAACGTTGATTCTTAGAGCAGAGAGGTTCGACTTAAACCACAAACAGTCACAAACGTGACACGGTTGTCCACACTCTAGAGATTGCAACTCGCGCTGAAGCCAAGCGTTCGCACCTCTCATAGATCTATATACGGGCACGTCGTCATTGCCGTAGGCCTTCCATCTTCCTCGAGGTCTTCTCGCAGTCGCCATTGCCTTTCCCGCTCCCTAGTATTCTCTCGTTGTACGTAGTCGGGGTCTTCGGCTCACCGCCGTCACTTCGCAGTCATTTGTTAAGCTAACCGTCACCTTCTTCCTTTTTATTGCACCGTGGTGAGTACAGTGTTTACCCAATTTCGGCGGCACATACCCGTTTATGACGATGATAGTTTACTCGATCGACTCACACGCAACGGTTTGCTAAACAGCTTCGCCGTTAAAAAGGAGTATGGCTCATCAAACGCGAAGAGCGACCGTCGGTGTCAACGCGAGTGATGCGAAAAGTTATCACTATATGACGTCACCATAAAGTAATCATGACGTCACATAATTACGCCATTACATGAGATCATCGCTTGCCCAAAGAGGGGCCGATCCAGGAGGCACTTCAAAACTAAATAAGGTGCAAAGAAGCTTCCGATGGTTCCGATCTCGGAGGCTGTGCAAAACCGCGCTGGCTGCAGAGAGCTTTCGGGGAAGGGAATCATTACAGTCGGCTTCAAAAAAATTAAAAACAAAAAGATGGCTGTCGCTTTCCAGTCGTTCTAGTAAATGCATGAGGGACCATGTGACTATTTTAAGGCTTCGAGTTCCGGACTCTAAGGGGCTTTTCTGCGGGCCTGAGTCGACCCCACGCTTGTGATTTGACACACAGATTAATTTCCCGGTTTTTCTTGTTTTTTTTATAGATATTTTCTTAGGGCACAATGGAAGCGGAAATGCCATAATTTAGTCAAATGTAATCGAGAAACTCATGATTCATTGTATCGAAATTTCCTCTATCTCTCGGTTGAACTAATCCATTACATTGCTTATTGAAGAACAAAATCACCGCCCGAGAACTCCGTATAGATCGTTAACCAGAGAAGGTGAAACATCTGGCCTTGGTGTTTTACCACAGCTCGGGATCCACGGAAGAGCTTTCTGTTATGGCTTTTCATTTCTCTATCAGCACATTTAAGAAATGCGAGCTTCAAACTTGGTGTTTTGGTCACATTAGCTTCAAACAGAGGAACAAGCTCACCCCAGCTTGCGGGCCGCAGTGACGAAATTTAGTCCCGCAAGGGGCTGTAACGTTAAGAAGGCGGATGCAGGGGGGAAGGGGAGGTGGACAACATGACAGCTAACTTTGCCATTTGAAAGGCGACCTTTTCCATATATCTCATCGAGAGGTCTCTTTTCTTTTTTAGATGTGAAGCATCTTATGGCGAAGCTTAATCCGGTGGTGGTGGTGGTGGTGGTGGTGGTGTGCCGCGTGCCCACCCCTTACTGCGTATGCGCAAACCCTTTAAAAAAATAAAAATAAAAAACCTCCTCTCCCCCCTTTCTCTCCTCTAGGCATCCCTCCCCGCGGCAGCCACACCCTCACTGCGCATGCGCCTCCCCTCCTCTCTCCCCTGCTGCGCTTCCCCCTCTCTCCTCTTAGGCATCCCTGCCCGCGGCCGTCTACACTCCCACTGCGCATGCGCGTCCCACCTCTCTTCTCCTCTCCTACGCTTCCCCCTCTCTCATCTACGCATCCCTGCCCACGGCGTTCATACTCCCACTGCGCATGCGTGTCACCCCCCTCTCTCTCCTCTCCTACGCTCCCCCCCTCTCTCGCCTCGCGACGCCGACGCAGGCAGCGTCTGCTAGCGAGTTTCTTGGTTGAAAAAACCGACTGCTCGCGCTGCACAACCGTTCACTGGCCACCCCGTATATATGGCAATGGATCTTGACCTTAAAGGTGGTGCCGGTGGGAGATTTCTCCTGTGCGTTGTTGAACAATAAAAATTCGCAGCGTGCGCGTTAACTAAAAGCGGAGTGCGGGTCTCTGTGTCCAGTCGGAGTCTTCTGTCTCTCATTGCCCATTAGCAGCGATTGGCATGTTCCAGTAGGAAACACTGCTCCATCACTGCCTGCTTTGCGCCTCCCCAGTTTTCTCTCCTGCGCAACGCTGCGATGAGCGCCAGCGTCAACGCCGCCGCCAGTGTAAGCGTTAGCGCCCGCTGCTTCACATCTACACATGGTTCCCTTTAGCGGGAGATGGTGTAATTTTTTTCTTTTTTTTGGGGGGGGGGTGGGAGGGGGGGGAGGGGGGCAGGGGGGTCGGGGTGGCGCCAGCATTTCAGAAATATATTGATATAGATGTCCAGAATGACTCAGATGTGGACACCGCTTCTGAAGTACTGCAGTATGGAATTGTCGTTCCGTGGTTGTGTTTCAGTACATGGTGACCGCAGGAAGTGCTCCACGTAAAAAAAAATACTTCAGGCCATCACGCCTATGTTGCTTACGCGAAGAAATAGTCGTTCATCGCAATAGGTGAGAAAATATTGCGAGTACCATTTAGCAAGACAAGGGATTTTCAGTGGGTGAAGACCGTAGTCGGCAAAAATTTCTGAGCTCGTGAAATGTATATTGCCGATAGGGCTCACTTGTACTCAGACTCACCAAAACATTTCTCACCCGTACACACCCGGACTCGCAGCTCGATCGGAGTCCGAGTGAGCTAGCTCATGAGTGAATTTGCAGACCTATAGTGAAAACAGCCTTGTGCAGGCCGTGCCACCAGAAAACGTTCGGTGAGCCGCGTAAGCCCACAGGCCACGCGTTTGAGAGCGCTGATTTACGCTATTACTATAGAAGAGCACTAAGTTGACCCTGCAATTTGTATGTTCGGAATAAACTTTCACGATTCCATGCACTGAGCAGGAGCGGCAAGGCGGCAAGCTTTGCCTCGGGGATAGTGTTTAAAAAAATTCCATTCCGCTGTAGTAAGCAACAAACGATTGGAAACAGTGAGCCATAGTGTTTAGAATAAGTGTATTCATCGAAGTACGTGTTTATAGAAATTTATTTTCACAGACGGTGGACATCCAATAGCATTTGAACAGGAACATTTCAACAGAATGGAACATGCACAAACGCGAAAATTTCTTACAGAAAGATAGGTATACATATGTACATTACATGGTAAACGAAAAGCATCAAATAAAACATGAATATGTACATTTTGCTTATTTACATGGCGTTTCTGCCGACACCAATCGAGAGATCGGCCTACCGAAAACCAGGCAGGCCGAAAGGTAAGTCTTATGCGTCTGTCGCAGACCAACACAAAAAGGACAAGACCAGTGCCGAAGGAATTCCTCTTCACCGAGAAAGAAGAGCTCCTCCGACAAAACAGATAGGCACCTCCGAATACAATCGCTCTAGGATCGGGAAAAGAGCGCGACGGCGACGGCCTGCTGCAACCGCCTCGCAGCGGTTGCGCCAGAGACAGAAAAGCACCAGCAACAATGAGAAGGCAGGCGAAGCGGCCTCGAGAACAACGCCCAGAAGAAACGAAACGATTTACTCCGAGACCGGGAAATCCATCATGCACGGCCCTCCAGAAAACACGAGCAATGACGCATTGCCTTAGAACATGCTGATTTCTTTCTCGCAGGGAGCAGTTCGGGCATGTTGCTGACTGGACCATTCTCCATCTCTCGAGGCGGTCGAGAGTAGGAAGCACACCCCACCCCAACCGCCACATGAAGTCCCTGAGGTGGCCAGTCAGAAAAGATGCCGTCAGCGTGCTCCAAGAAACACGACTAGATCGAGCGCGGTTGACTGGAGGAACTAACGGGAGCAACAAAGCAGCTGTTGTGTCAACAATAGGAGTGTTTAACACATCTACCCCAGGACAGGTCGACTGGACATGGCGAAAAAATGCAACAGCTGTTGCATAAAATGAAGGAAGTGTTACTGACTGTGGGGCCCCTGTTAAGGTGCACATTAGGTATCAAATGCCGGAGGTGAGTGCCTAGAAAATAATATGCGAGGGTTCGCGCGGGGGGATTCCTCTCCTTGTACAAGGCGCAACAAGAAACGTAGGGCGAGTAGTCGGCAGCGTATGGACACCGAAGGGAAAGCAAAGCCTCCCTGGGAACGCTGCTGTCCTAGTGCCGCACGAGAGACCAACTCAGTACCACCTGACCAAAAAAAAAGGAACACAAAGCAGACTGAAATGATCTCACGATACGTAAAGGCGGCTTTACCACGTGAGAAAGATACCAAATGCGACCGCAAAATACAGTCTGCGCAAGGTACCTCCGCTCAAGAAGCGGGAAAGTCGGAATCCCGTGCGTCCTGAATTTTTTGTCTTACTTCGTCGAGAGCGTTTAACCAAACGGAGTTACAAATGCTTTAGTGGTTGTATAAAATACCTAAAATGCGAAGGGATGTGACTGGTTGAATAGAGAAAACGGAGCTAAGTCTAGAGTTCGGTGAGCCAATGAACAAATACCGGGATTTGGAGAAGTTCAGTGCCGCACCTGAAATGTCACCGTACTCGAAGAATAAACGCAGCCTGTGTGAAAGACTGTCTTCATCCGAAAGGTACAGGGTCATGTCGTCAGCAAAAGCTGTGACTTTCACAACACTGCTACCAGGGAGCGGAAGACCCCGGACGCGAGAATCCGCGTCTAAAGTACACAAAAATGGCTCAAGGCTGAGCACAAATAGCATAGGGGACAATGGACATCCCTGACGCACCCCACGTGTTATGGGAAAGGCAGCACTTTCCCAGCCATCCAGAACCAGTGTGCTTCTCATAGCAGAGTAGGTATTCCTGATTAGTTCGACAATTGATTGGGGAAAGCCGAAGGCTGAGAGCACATTAAAGATATACGCGTGCTCCAATCTGTCAAATGCTTTCTCCTGGTCCAACGATACAAGGAGACCACGTGCAGACCGTGACAGCGTGTAGGCTATGACATCACGTGTGGTAAAGGACAAGCTGTGTATTTCTCGTCCGGGCACACATGAAGCCTGGTGATGACCAACCAGGGTGTTCAGCAGAGCCCTCAGACGTTGAATGATTACAGTGGCGAAGATCTTATAGTCAACATTAAGCAGCGTGATAGGCCTCCATTGTTCAGGATTAAGAGAGGAAGCGTCACCTTTTGGAATAAGTACAATTCGGCCATTTCGGAAACTGGACGGAAAGACGCCGTCCTCAAAACACCGCCGGATAACCGTTGTAAAGGCAGCACCAATCTCATTCCAGAATGTCAGGTAAAACTCAACTGGAAAACCATCTGGCCCAGGGGCAGTTCCACGTTTCATGGATTGCAGTGCCGCCTTTACCTCTTCGGGGGGACGGAGGGGCATGCAAAGAATCAGCGGCTTGTTGAGGAACACGGGGCAATCCTCTAAGCATTAGCGGTGTTATATCACAGTTTGTCCGCATGGCCGAACATGACATCGATTCAAAACGCGCCAAGAAAAGAGATCGATCACGCGTAAGAAGCGGCTGCGCAGGCGGTATCTGTGTGGTCATAGAGACAGATGGCTGTGAATGCCCGAAAAACGATTGCCTCGCAGAGCGTAGCACCTCGGGATGTGCGCAGGGGTTGTGCCTACAACGCCACGCTTCCGGCGCCAGAGAGGAGGCAGCAGTCAAACGCTGGAAGCGTTCACGCAGTTCGCGCTGCCAAGCTCGCATCAGGGGAGACGGCGTTTCGGCGCGCAAGGCAATGCGTAACTTTGTTGCAGTATCGGCCAGCTCTTCAGAAGCGCGACGACGAAGCGAACGCCCTTCAACTGAGCAGTGCAGACGCCACTGCGTTTTAAGCGCATCCCAATCATCTGGACCTGACGTAGCGAATGACACACGTATTGCACTTGACAAATCTGACCGTGAGCGCGTGTCCTGGAGGACGCGAACATCAAGGCGCCATGGTTTCTCCGAAAAAAATGCCCCCCACCTCCCCGAAGGGAATCGTGAGGAAATGCGAATGCATTTCGCGCGCGCTTCACTCCATTTAGGTATATATGGTGGTTGTGGTTCGAAGAAGGAAAAGGCGCCTAATTTCTGCAGCCCGGTCGGGAGCACGGCGCAGCGCCTGTTTTTTTTTTTTTTGTTGTTGTTGTTGTTGTTGTTGTTTTTTGGTCCTTTTTTCCTTGTTTTTTCTTTTTTTTATTTTTTAATTTATTTTTTTTATTTTTTTTTTTATTTTTTTTCCTTTTTTTCTTTTTTTTTATTTTTGGTTAATTTTTTTTCATATATAGCTCCGCCGAGCTCCCGCAATGCGAGCGCCCTCACGCACTTGAAATGCATTCGCATTTAAAACTGGGGATGCGTAAAGCACGCAGCGATGAAGCGGTGTTTCCTACTGGAACATGCCAATCGCTGCTAATGTGCAATGAGAGACAGAAGACTCCGACTGGACACAGAGACTCGCAGTCCGCTTTTAGTTAACGCGCACGCTGCGAATTTTTATTGTTCAACAACGCACAGGAGAAATCTCCCACCGGCACCACCTTGGAGGTCAAGATCCATTGCCATATATACGGGGTGGCCAGTGAACGGTTGTGCAGCGCGAGCAGTCGGTTTTTTCAACCAAGAAACTCGCTAGCAGACGCTGCCTGCGTCGGCGTCGCGAGGCGAGAGAGGGGGGGTAGCGTAGGAGAGAGAGAGGGGGCGCGCATGCGCAGTGGGAGTGTGGACGCTGCGGGCAGAGATGCCTAGAGAAGAGAGGGGGGGAGCGTAGGAGAGGAGAAGAGAGGTGGGACGCGCATGCGCAGTGGGAGTGTGGACGGCGCGGGCAGGGATGCCTAGAGGAGAGAGGGGAAGCGCAGCAGGGGAGAGAGGAGGGGAGGCGCATGCGCAGTGAGGGTGTGGTTGCCGCGGGGAGGGACGCCTAGGGGGAGAGAGAGGGAGAGAGGAGGTTTTTTATTTTTATTTTTTTAAGGGTTTGCGCATGCGCAGTAAGGGCGGTCACGCCGTACACCACCACCACCGGATTAAGCTTCGCCATAAGATGCTTCACATCTAGCACCTGCCGGCGCGCACACCTCCTCAACCTGTCCTCCTCCTCCTCCTCCGCGGACAACGCCAACGCCGGATGCCTGACATAGCCCGACTATGAAATGCATTCGCATTTAAAAGTGTTTCCGTGCATGACATTGTGCGCATCTAGTAATGAAAAGTGCTGGACAAGGCATCGCAGCTCGCGTGAATTCCAAGCAGATCGACCCCAGCCGGGACCTTGTACATCATTGCGCGTATGTAGCACGCAGTTAAAGTCGCCAATTAGGATAACGTGACGACCGTCGAGAAAATATACATCCAGGTCTCGGTCAGATCGCAAGCGCTAACGGAACCAACACGTAATTGGCACTGCTAGCTACGTAGGTTATCTTCAAAAGCCATCGTTCTCGTTCTAGTGAATTCCGCCGCTTTGATCCAAGTTTCTCACAAACGTCAAATTATTTACATACAAGTTAAGAACTTGTCGCGGTTTGCTTTTCGCATACTTGATGTCCTTTAAGCTAAGTAAAAGGTACACATATATACCTTTTCGAAGGTTACAGCGGCAAAAACTCGAGCTGGCTGGTAAGTATTCATCATAAAAGATGGTGTGCGCGCTAAGATGACCCCAACGGTAGAGAACGAGACTCAGAGTGATCCAAGAGTGCCAAAGCGACAGCACCTTGCTCCGCTTTAGTAGAGAGAGAGAGAGAAAATTATTAGATGTGAAGCATCTTATGGCGAAGCTTAATGCGGTGGTGGTGTGCGGCGTGACCACCCTTACTGCGCATGCGCAAACCCTTAAAAAAATAACAATAATAAACCTCCTCTCCCCCTCTCTCTCCTCTAGGCATCCCTTCCCGTGGCAACCACACCCTCACTGCGCATGCGCCTCCCTCCTCTCTCCCCTCCTACACTCTCCCCCTCTCTCCTCTAGGCATCCCCTGCCCGCGGCGTCCACACTCCCCACTGCGCATGCGCGTCCCCCCCTCTCTCCTCTCCTACGCTCCCCCCCCCCCCTCTCTCGCCTCGCGACGTCGACGCAGGCAGCGTCTGCTAGGAAGTTTCTGTTTAGAAAAAATTTATTTACACTATGTACAGAACACCAATTTTGCATGACATATCAGAGCACAGGGATACATTCACATTTTCACACTTGTACATCACAAAAACTAACACTTTCGCATAGGGTGAACAGCAGAAGTCTGATCAGCATAGCAACAAATGCACATAGCTCACAAATGACACAATAGAGAACAGGTCGAAAGGGCAAGGAGACAAGCACACCAACTCCGACCCGACGGTGCGGCCTAGCACCATGTAGGCCGAAAAAATAAGTTGGACTCGTTCATTGTCAACGTCGACAAAAGGGCATGACCAATGGCGCAGAAACTCGTGCTCCCCCAAAAAGAAAAGCTCTTCCGAGAGAAACGTGAGGATCTCGCGCCTCATGCGCCCAAATATTGGCCATAAGGCCCGTCGACGGCAATTGCCAGCGACGGCTTCGCAGCGGTTGCGCCAAAGGCTGAACAGGCCGGCAACTACTAAGAGTACCGCGAAGCGCCCCCGTGGGAACCGGCCGTTGGACACGAACCCTCGGACTTGCCCACGAGAACCAGCATGGACCGCACGCCAAAAAAGGCGGGCGACCACGCATTCGATCGTTGCATATCGGTTGGTCTCAACCACGACGCAGTTGGGGCAAGTGGAGGTGCGTACCACCTGCCATCGTTGCAGCCGATCTCGAGTGGGGAGCAAGCCCCAGCCCCATCGCCAAACAAAGTCACGAAGGTGACCCGGCAACGCCGCTGCGACCATGTGCTTCCAAGGGCGATTCATTAGCGCATGCCGGTGTCGGGGTACCAAAGGCTGCACAAGGGCGGCCATTGTGTCCATCACTTTCGCTTCGGCGACATCGATCGCTGGGCATGTAGTCTCTAGACGGCGGTGGAAGGCCAGGAGGGCACGATATACAGTCGGTAAATGGGAGGACTGCGGACCACAGTTGATAGGACCAGCGGGCACTCTAGGTAGTAACGTGCCAGTGCCTGCGCAGGCGTACCTTCATTATTTAAAACGCGCAATAATGTGCGGAGGGACAGGATGGAAGCCGTAACGGCCACGTCAGGGAATGCGAAGCCTCCTTGGCTGCGCGGTTGCGCTAACGCGGGGCGCGATAATAATTCCGTACCACCAGACCAAAAGAAAGAGGTGATTAAACGCTGAACTTTCTGTGAAACGCGGAGCGGGGGTTTGACGGTGTGACAAAAGTACCAAAATTTGCCGAGGTAGACCGATTGCGACAAGTACCGGCGTTCTAACAGGGGAAAATCAAAGTGCTAAACATCTTCTATGTTTTTTGTTAGAGCTTGTATAATAGATGTCCAGATATTTTCCTGTATGCCGAAAGCATTGTAACACCTAGTATCTCCATGGTGGGAGACCATTGCAAAGGCAACGTGATATTAATAGGTCAGGCAGGGCTTCCAATGAAGAAATACTGGCTTTTTGACAAATTTAAACAAGCACCAGAAATCACACCGAAATTGGAAAAGGCATTCAGGACGTGCTGCAGTGACTGTTCGTTGTGTATGTACAGAGTAATATCATCGGCATAGGCAGTTACTTTAACTTCAGTGCGACCAGGGAGGGGTAAGCCACGAATCTGTGGATCTCGTTCGATGGCCCTTAAAAAGGGTTCTAAGGCCAGGACGAATAAGACGAGGGAGAGAGGAAAACCCTGGCGGACTCCTCGTGTAACCTGGAATGGGCGGCTCTCGCGCGAATCTAGGAAAAGGGTACTCTCGGAGTTAGCGTACATAGCATGAATGAGGCGGATTAACTTGGCAGGAAAACCGAATGCTTGTAAGACGTTGAATAAATAGGTATGTTCAACGAAGTCAAAAGCCTTTTCCTGATCTAAGGAAACCAGTAACCCCTGTGTGTATCGTCCAGTCGTGTATTGCATTATGTCACGCGTGAGCCAGGTATGACTATGAATGTTGCGGCCCGGAATGGAACAGACTTGGTGGCGAGCTATTAGCGATGGAAGAGACGGACTGATGCGGCGTACCAGAATGTTAGCGAGGAGTTTGTAATCGGCATTGAGAAGGGTGATGGGGCGCCAATCTTGGTTGCAAAAACCTACTGCTCGCGCTGCACAACCGTTCACTGGCCACCCCGTATATATGGCACTGGATCTTGACCTGCAATGTGGTGCCGGTGGGAGATTTCTCCTGTGCGTTGTTGAACAATAAAAATTCGCAGCGTGCGCGTTAACTAAAAGCGGACTGCGGGTCTCTGTGTCCAGTCGGAGTCTTCTGTATCTCATTGCCCATTAGCAGCGATTGGCATGTTCCAGTGGGAAACACTGCTCCATCACTGCCTGCTTTGCGCCTCCCCAGTTTTCTCTCCTACGCAACGCTGCGATGAGCGCCAGCGTCAACGCCGCCGCCAGTGTAAGCGTTAGCGCCCGCTGCTTCGCATCTACACATGGTTCCCTTTAGCGGGAGATGGTGTAATTTTTTTTTAGAACCCAAGTCCGGGTGCTTTAGTAGAGGTGATCCCAGTCACGGAGGCCGACGAGATGGTGTGTTTTCTGTTATCCATTGCCACTGCGGCGTAGTGAGAATAGCGTCCCTATTGTGCCGCATCTACGAAGCGAACCGCTTTTTTCAGGATCGCAATCGCTCTTGCTCTACGCCTTCTCTCATTGTGCTTCGCGCGCACATTGCGAAGGGTCGGCGCAGCAAGAACATTTTTAAGGCGAAAGACTTTACTGTCTCATGCTCACGTCCGTCCGTCCGTCCCTCCGTCCGTGCCCTGGCACGGTGCCAGGTGGCCGCCGGGGCGCGCCAACGGACGCCGGTCGCGCCTCGCGTCAGACTCTTTTTCTTTTTTTATTGACACCAGTATGCCCTACGGCATAAGTTAAATAAAAAGAAAGCGTTCAGTTTCTTGTATAAAGGCCAGGAGCGGTCGATGCAGAGGACCATGCGTCCAGCGCGTTGAGTCACGTGGTCGACCGGGGTGGTAGTGAAGGCCGCGTAGGTGGCGGGTGCGAGCCTTGTGAAGGCCCGATCGTCGGACTCTTCAGCGCTCGCGCTTTGCTTGCGTAGCGTCAATGGGCCCAGTGTGTCCGATCATGCAAGAAGGGAGACGCGCACATCGCGTTCCATTCTGACCGACCCCGTCTCAATGGGCACAGGCGTTCGCGGAACACACTTTGGAATTCACAAAGTGTCCTTCAATTTTTTTTTCCTTTGCTCCTTTGTGATTCGATGATTTCCCTTCTCTGCCAACACTGGATTGCCACCCAGAAGGGCTGAGTATCTTCTCCCTGCCAAAGAGCAAGATAGTCGAGCCAGCTTGGCTAATTCCTGTGCTTCTGTGATTTTGTCCTGCGCATTGTGCAAGCCTAACTAATAGAGGCGTTCTGTACTAGCAGTCATGGCACCCTTTAGCATACCTAGCACCCTTTTGACGCTTTTCTGAATGAGGGTGTTTAGCACGTCATATCAATCTTTACCGCGCACGGGGCCCCGATTTAAAGACTGCGCTTTCAGCGTCATCACCATTTGAGCGTACGTGATCTTAGGCGCTCTCTCGCGGTGGGGCGCTAGTTTGTATGACTTTAAGCGGCGTTTAGAACTGAACTGACCTAAAATTGTCACAATTAACAGCACTAGCATTAATAATACGATACGTTTATGCATGTGCGATCCAATGTCGGGATTACCAGACACAAAGCTACTTATATACAGTAAAAATGTCACAGACAGAACTTTCACCATATGGGTCCTTTAAACGTCAGTGGTGGTTCCCCCCTGCACCCCGACATGACGACGCGGTGTAAGCTTCTCCTCAAATGCTTGTGCAAGACGTCGTGACTTTTCCACGGCCGCTTCGCCGCGTGACTACGTTGGTGACGCGCAAGCGGCCATTCTGAATATTTTGGTGACGCGCAAGCGGCCATTCTGAATATTTTGGTGACGCGCAAGTGACCATTCTGTATGCTTTGGTACCTGACGCCATCTAGTCATGTTGGTGCGTGAGGACCGACAATGTAGCCCGAGGTCACATTAGTGTCGATAGGTCCGCCATGCGAAAATTGGCATTGATATCAGGATATATGATAGCTTATCACCTTCTGCTGAGATTCACACTTGCTCAGAGCGGTCTCTGTGTGCAGGAGATTTGTATGACGAAGTAAACTCCATAAGAATACGCAGCGCTACAACGACACAACACACGGCGAAAACATGGACGGGCGCTAACTGCCAACGTTTTTAAAGACGATAGTCTTTCTTGGGATACCTAAACGGAGAAATTTTGTGTTTAGAATAAGTTTATTTCATCGAAGTACGTAGACACTTGAAAACGGTGTCTATATAACAAGGACAGTAACTAACACACGCAAACGACTAAGTACAACATGAAACGAAATTACAGATATGTCCAAGTCCACAGCACGTCCTAACACAAGCTATTGTGGACTAACACACACACTAATCACTACACACAATGTTCATGACGATGTATATACATAATATGCATAAGTTCACGAGCATGGAAGTATATATGTACATCAGATGTTATGGCGCAGGCTATTTACAGAATGGGATGTTGATACCATGAAAACTTTATTTACAAACCCCCCCCGCCCCCCCCCCTTGGATACGGGGAAACACAGACACAGAAAAAGTAAATACATACACATTATATACATGTAGCAACCACTGTGTGATGCCCTGGCTACAAGAACCAGGCCAGTCGAAAAACCAGCTGCGCACGTCCATTAACCACGGACAGGAAACGGCATGACCACTGTCGTAGAAATTCTTCCTCCCCAAGGAAGAACAATTCCTCCGACAAGAAAGACAGAAGTTCAGAGTACAATCGTTCCAAAATCGGAAACAAAGCACGGCGACGGTGACCCGCTGCAACGGCCTCGCACCTGTTGCGCCACAAACAAAAAGCCCCCGCAGCAATTAGAAGTCGCGCGAAGCGACTGCGCGAGCAACGACCAGAAGTGACGAAACGATTAACTCCTAGGCCACGGAAACCACAGTTCACAGCTCTCCAAAATACCCTTGCAATTACACATTGCTGTAGTACATGCTCGTTGGACTCATGTAGTGGGCAATTAGGGCATCTGGAAGATGGGACCATGCCCCACCTCTCCAGTCTATCTCGCGTTGGGGAGTACACGCCATCCCAGGCGCCACATAAAGTCACGGAGATGACCAGGGAGAAAAGATGCCGTTATAGCGCTCCACGAGACCCGGCTAGAACGTGCTAGACGAGCTGGTGGAACCAGAGGGAGTAGCAGGGCTGCCGTTATATCTACAACACGGCTTTCTAGTATGTCTACATCAGGAGCAACCTGCTGTGCGTGGCGATAAAACGCTACAGCCGTGGAGTAAAATGCACGTATGTTAAGAACTTGCGGTGCGGAATTAAGTCGTGCTTCCGGTAACAAATAGCGTATCTTAATGCCTAAGTAGTAGCAGGCAAGATCACGCGCGGGACACTGATCACCGTGTAACAAGCGAAGCAAGAACCGTAAAGCAAGCAGCCGGCAGCGAACAGACACGGATGGAAACGCGAATCCACCACGGTTGCGTGGTTGCCCCAGCGCAGCCCGGCAAACCAGCTCAGTTCCACCCGACCAGAAAAACGAGCCAAGAAGGGATTGCATCGACCTAGTTACTCGCAATGGGGGTTGTATAACATGACAAACGTACCATGCACGGCCGCAAAATACAGTCTGTGCTAAGTACCTTCTTTCCAACAGTGGTAAATCGTACTCTAGCGCCTCCCGGACATGTCGTTTTACTTCTTCGAGTACTGAAACCCACACGGAGGCTGATATGCCGTAGTAAGTATAATCGAGCCCCAAAATGCGAATAGAGTCGCTTTTTTGAAGACGGAAAGCAGGACTTAGGCAGGTGTCTGGGGAACCAATGAATAAATATCGACATTTTGAAAAGTTTAACGCAGCACCTGAAATATTTCCATACTCAGCAAAAAGCCGTAGGCTACGGGACAGGCTGTCCTCGTTCTTCAAGTACAATGTGATGTCATCGGCGAAAGCTGTCACCTTCACCGTACCACTTCCAGGTAGTGGGAGGCCTCGAACGTGTGAATCATTAAGTAGTGAGCGCAGGAATGGTTCGAGACTAAGCACAAAAAGTACTGGAGATAGAGGACACCCTTGGCGAACTCCGCGGGTAACAGGAAATGGGGCACTTTCATAGCCATCAAGAAACAACGAGCTGCGTATACTTCTGTATGCGTTTCTGAGAAGCTCAACAAAGTTTTGCGAGAAGCCAAACGCCGCCATTACGCGAAATATGTAGTTGTGCTCAAGGCGATCGAATGCCTTTTCTTGATCAAGGGAAACCAAGAGTCCACGTGCCGATCTCGCTATTGTGTACGCAATGATGTCACGCGTAACGAAGGAGAGGCTATGAATTTCTCTTCCAGGGATCGAGCACGCCTGATGATGTCCAATTAAGGAAGGCATGAGGCTTCTCAAGCGCCGAGTAACAACTGCTGCAAAGGTTTTGTAATCGACGTTGAGAAGCGTAATTGGTCTCCACTCCTCCGGGCGAACTGACGAAGGGTCATGTTTAGGTATTAACACAATACGACCATCGTGAAAGCTATCCGGGAAGTCAAAGTTCTCAAAGCAGCGGCAAATAACAGAGGTGAACGTGGCGCCAATGTCATCCCAAAAGGTCAAATAAAACTCAACGGGCAACCCGTCCGGCCCGGGAGCCGAACCACGCTTCATAGAAGACAACGCCTCTTTCACCTCATCAGCTGATGGACTTGCACAAAGTTGTGCAGCTAAGTCTGGTGGAACCTGAGGCAGACCACTAAGCATCGTTAATGTTTCAGTGGTACCGTGATGCACTGACATGGTCGTACGAGCCATGTTTTCGAAATGACTTAAGAAGAGTGATCGATCACGCGCAGGTGGCGATGCAATGGGGAGGGCTCTGGCGGCTTGGGTAGTCAACGGACTCGACTGTCTGAGAAGTGAGCTTCTAGCAAAGCGCAAAACCTCGGGGTGAGCACATGGACTACGTCGACAACGCCAAGCAGCCGCCGACAACGACGATGCTGCAATAAGGCGCTGGAAACGTCCCCGTAGATCTCGCTGCCATGCACGCATCAGAGGAGTCAGTCGATCGACCCGAAGAGCAATGCGTAGCTTTGTGGCAGTGTCTGCTAATTCTTCCGACATACGCCGTCTCAAAGCACGCCCTTCAACTGAGCAATGTAGACGCCACTGCACCTTGAGCGCGTCCCACGATTCTGGACCGGATCCGAAAAGGGAGGCGCGCAAGACTCTAGATAAACTGGAGCGCGAACGCGTGTCTGTCTGTCTGTTTCTCTGTTTGTCGGCACGTCGCACGATTCAGCTAGATGGCCAAAGTTTAACCCCCCTGCCTTACGACCTCCAATCTTGACCGTAAGGCATGTGTTCATACGGGTGAGCGTGGGCAATTAAAAATCAAATATTACGCATACCTGAGGCACAACATCAATACCTTAGTACTATTCACAGTGTTCCTTTAAAACAAAATCTATAGATACGTAATTATAAAGATCCTAGTGTTTATTACGCGGCGCTGAAAATGCGCCGCTGTGTACAAAACAAGTCTCTGCCCAGTGATTTAACTTCAACGCTGTGGTGCTGCCACCTGGCAGCAGCATAGTTCAACACAAGCTGATGTTCCCCGGTAGCGCTGTAGATGGCGTCCTCTTCTGTTTTATCAATGCCAGCCAGATGCGGCTGATTCATCGTAGAAGAGCGCTGTCTCAGGCAAGGCAAAACATATATGGCCGCTTGATGAAATACGACCCACTCTACAAGACATCATCAGAGAACGCAGAGAAAAGACCGACGACCAAATTTCAGCGGAGAAACGCCGGCGTCCGTCTAAGCGTGCCCGGAAAACGTCCGAAAAACGAGCCCAGCGGCTAGCCCAGCTATTAAATTGTGGTACTCATGCCGCTCATGCAGTGCAGTCGGCACAAGACTATCGTCTTTCGACGACATTTGCAGCGAAGCACGCAGATACGCGGCCAATATTTTATTGTTTATTATGCGTTTAACAAATACATAGAGGGCGAAAAAAGAAGGGAAAGGGAAACTGGGAAGGAAGAGAACTTGTGCGCATGGGTATGACGATGACTTTGGAACAGGATGTTTATGATTATTGGCTGAGATAGCGGAATTCCTTGTCTGTTAGGGTGAGCAAAGGGGGGCACTGACACACTGCGCGCCTTTGCACATCATCGTGTAGGTCTCAAAGATTTCACGTGCTGTGTTGTCCTTGTATCTGCGCAACACACCTGCCTTTTCCAGCAGCGCAGAGCAGCCACAATCTGCGCAATGGATAGCTAAATTGCTGCCGTGCTTATTCTTGACGTTGTTTCGGTGCTCCCGTAGACGATCATTAAGACAACGTCCAGACTGGCCGATGTGCGAGCTGCCACAAGTCGTGGGAATCTCGTACACGATTTCTTTCTTGCACTGCACATAGGGAGGGGTGTGGGTCTTCTTGCAGGTTTTGAAGTCGGTAGGGTTTGCATTTACGCGTTTGCACAGGGAGGAGAGTTTGTTCGGGGCCGAAAACACTGAGGAGTAAACTCAGCTTCGAAAATTATTGACAGTGCTCCTTTAAATTACTTTTTTTTTTTTTTTTTTTTTTTTTTTTTTTTTTTTTTTGCAGCGCCGTTTCGTGTGGCTAGGAGGTGGTAAAATGTCGCGGTCCGTGAGTCCGTGAGTGCACAGAAACGCTACGTGTCCGGAAGTCGTCTGAAAAATAAGGAAAACGAGTTATTTTCACGCTGCCTTCGCAATTACATTTTCTACGGTGGCAAGCATCTGCAGGTAGAGGCATCAATAACGACGGGAAATGAAGAAATTAAGATAATGAACTTATTATTAAGGGGGAGACATGTCTTTGGGTCAACTGCAAAAATTGCAGCTCTTCCCGCGAAGAGCCTGTTGGGGCTTTCAAGTTTGGCAAAAACAAGCACTGGAAATTGTTAGCGAGTAATGAAGTCTGACAAAATTCGCCTGCGAAACCGAAACCGAAACTCGGAAGAGCGCAATTGCCATACTCTTCCGAAACGCCCAGAATCAGCGAGTTCCGCTGTACCAGCCATCGATCGATTTCACTTCGCGATGTGTGGGTTTCGTTTCCAATTAGAGCACGTATTCGCCTCGAGATCTTGGAGTGGCGCCCTCTCGCGTGTGACGTCAGGGAGAGGACTCGGATGCAGCTCTTCGCGCGCGCGTTCGCTACGTGAAGGCTGCTCGATGCTGCCAGCCTGTCTATCGCGCTCGAGTTATTGAAACATTGGTGGGCGAGTTGATAAAGCAATTTGTACGGAATGTTCAAACAAAATGCCCATCGAAATCGAGCGGAGTTGCCGTCAGGAGCACGTTCTGTGTCGATTGCTCCTGTTGTCGTCTGCTAGCCATCCATGTGTATATCTGCTCCTATGGTGAATTTTTCTTTTCGCGACTGTTCTATGGCCGTGGCGCACTCAAAATGACTTTCCTGCCCGTTTTCGATAACTGACTTCAGCGTTCGGGCTTCAGCTTCCATGTCTGCGTTAAAGCGCAATAAATGTATACCGCGTGCTGCGCGTGTTCGGTTGCCAAGCCTGCTCCTTCGATTCAATTCATATGTTCGGAGCATGACAAACGACGTGTGATGTCATTCAAATAAATTAAGTGGCGTTACCGGCAGCAACGTTTGATTAAATACACATTTTTAGCAGCTGCTGTGTAAGCGCGTCGTAAGTACTTTAAATTGAAACAAGAAATAAACAGGGTGAGTCTAAAGGGGATGCACGACGGGGATATGAAATATCGGTAGGTTGTCCGGAGTGATTTTCTTTTGATTTTGATCTATTTTTGTGCAACATATTTTAATCCTTACGTTAATAAATCGACGTTTGTTCACTCGTTCACGGTGATCTGAAAATATGCTGAACAGAATTAGTGTAATCATACTAACGTTGATAAATATAAAGCTTTCGCATCGAAAGATGTATTTGCAATAAAATACTGTAAATCAGTCTCAACGGTCGACTCCTGATGTGGCTTGGTGCGATCACTGTACTAAAGAGACTCGAGTTCCTTATGCACTTGCCTAAGTTGACTCGAAGGCGAAAGCCATCTTTTTCTTGAGTAGATGTATTGTTCCTTCGCCGCCCCCCTCCGAATGCTTTCTGGACGTAACGTGGTTTTGCATTGAAGCTTTCTACACATCACCTGGTTTTGCATCGCCTCCGAGATCGGCCCACCAATCACGGAGGCAATGCAAAGCGACGATGTCATGTGATGACGTAATCATGTGACATGACGTTATGACGTCACAAATTTTGGTGGTCTGGGATGTCATGATGACGTGATCATGTAATGAATTTTCGCATCACTCGTGTTGACGCTGGCGACGCGGGACGCCGACGGTCAATTTTCGCAATTTATGTGGAATCTAAGGCTCCCACCTTAAAATATTCAATCTTGTTACAGCACGGTAAAGAATCGCAATAATCAGCCACAAGGGCCAAAAGAATGGTGGGAAAGAGCTCTCTTTCTCCTCTTCCTGGACACATTCGCCGATTTTTTCCTAATGTTTACGAAGCTGTATATATCGGTGTCAAGTGAAACGCGAACACTGCAGCGGATCGCGTTGCCCAAGTATTAGAAATATAGTGCGCGCCAACCTGTCATTACCATTGGCAGGCTCGCACAGTCGAGTAGGCAGCGATCGAAAGCATGAATGTGGTTCACGAGCGGCAAACCGCATGAGCGTATCTATCTCTAATCATAAGAGTCGAACTGTACCACGCGCACCACTGCTGGCGTTTCATTCCGAGCGATCTTATTTGCATCCAGCTCGCCCAATCTATGCTAGTGGTCCGCAATAACCCGCTGGTCGATGAACTTATCGATTTCATTTTGTCGGCTGTCGTGTCTTTACAAGTCCACATGACTACAATTGGGAGTGGAGCGTGAATTTTCGTTCATCTCAAGTCTGTTTACGCAACGCTGATTTTGCGAATAAGCCGCAAAATTGATCGCGCTGCGATTTCAAAGCAGCGGATACTCTCTTTAACTCACTTGGCGGGGGCGTTCGCGCTTTCACGTAAGCTATTTCAACGCCATCCAGCCCAGTGAGTGACGCTATGAACTCGGGGCATGAACCTGACCGCGATGGCTGTCGGTATACAGAAGATATATTAAATGTTAACGTTTCTTAAACTCATGTAATGCTAGCAGTCATCTTAAGAAATATCATAGGAAGAAAATGCAGCTAGTAGTCGAGGAACGCCGTGCGACGCGAGCGAACTATAACGAAAATGCTGCTGTTTTAGCCAGAGCGTAGCAGACGACAAAAACCGAATCCCCCGCCCTTGCGTCACCGGAGCGCCGTTCGCAGCGCCGCCATCGGTCGCACACGAGGCGAATAGGCACCGTGCAGTCGAGTTTTCGCGTGTGACTGCAGCGCCAGAACGCACGGCCTAGCGGTTAAAAAAAGCAACGTTGAGACCACCGATAATTCGATCTTTGTGTGTGTATGTGTGTGTGTGTGTGTGTGTGTGTGTGTGTGTGTGTGTGTGTGTGTGTGTGTGTGTGTGTGTGTGTGTGTGTGTGTGTGTGTGTGTGTGTGTGTGTGTGTGTGTGTGTGTGTGTGTGTGTGTGTGTGTGTGTGTGTGTGTGTGTGAACGCGATGCACGCGTCTCCCCTTTGCATGAGTGTGCAGAATGTGGACGGGCTAGAAGGGGGGACACGTGCGCGCGTCTGTTTTCTGCCTGCCCCTAGCGGCCAATGTCAGCGAACTTGAGACCGCCCACAGGGAGTAACGCAGCTCCCTCTGGCCAGTGGACGCTGCCTATGGCGCGCGCACGTTAACAAATTCAGATTACCTAACACCACTGAAATTGCCGTCGTGAACAGTGACGTTATTCTGGCCGTCTGCTTGTAGAGCTCACCGCCGCTTCGCTTTCGGTTCTACCGGTGAACTCGGTTGAAATTCATTGCTCCGCAATAATACCAAAGGCTGCTTTCTCAAAATACCAAAACGGCAATGACCTCAGACAGGACAGCAGTTATCCCATTGGAACCAACCGCATATCTCCCCTAATTTAAAAGTCAATTTGCTTTTTTTTTAAATTAATGTCGTAATTGCCGTGTCTTGTCTTCCTAAGATGTTTCCCGCCACAGAAAATGTGATCATAAAGACAGCGAACACATATTCCACTTCCCTTATTTTTTATGGTTTTCAGAAACATCTCTATAAACACGCTGCAGGTAATGAAGAATCAATGACAACATACGATACCTCGAAAGGTCTCCGCATTTGTGATAGTTTTCCTCCAGGTATTTTCGGCACGTTGCATCATATCGAACAGCGCAAATCAAAAGGGACGGTTGAAAAGAAAACAGGGCAGGCCCCGACTCGCCAGTCCTGTACCGATCTATACTTTCCGATCGCATGTGATTAACCTTAGTTGCGAGTCAGTGACCGTCCTGTTCTCTTTTTCAACCGTCCCTTGTCATTGGCGCTGTTAAACATCATCGACCAGTGACAACTTGCCCAACGTTCCACTTTAATCTGTCAGCATATTTAGCATTTAGCTGGGTTGATGCCCGCCGCAGCATGAATCGGTGCCTGTAAAATACTCGAGGTGTTTTAATATCCTATATGCCAGGGGGTCTCAAACATGCCGTCCACGGATCTTTTGCTCTCGCCCCGGACCGCACATGTCTGTCTTCGTCCTAGATAGTATTTTCATTTTTTTCCCAATAGGTATGTTCATGAGATACACAAAAGTGACTGGACTCAAGATTTTTTTTTAACGTGAAGTTCCCTATGCAGTCATAACGTGTCGAAACGTAATCGTGGAACTGAACTCAGTGTATTTCAGAATCAGCGTCCAGATTTCAGTCGTTCTAGAGATCGGTATTGTTGTGTTTCTCGAATCCGGACGTCCTATTCCCATCAGAAGTAACCCATATATATGAGATATGTGAAGGGCCTGCCTTTCAAGCAGCACCGTCAAGGAAGATGCAAATCAAGGAAGATGCAAATAAAATAAATAATAATGATTTCTGGGTCCGAGTGAGGATCGAACCCAGGCCGTCTGCGTGCCAAGCAGTGTTTCTACCACAGAGCCACGGTATCTTTTTTAAATGCGAATGCATTTCTTAGTCGGGCTATGTCAGGCGGCATTGTCCGCGGCGGTGTCCGCGCGCCGGCAGGTGATATCCTTCCGCTCTCACTCCCTCTCCCATAGCAACAGCTGCGGGCGCGCGCGCTTATCCTCGCCCCTAGCAACCGGAGCATGTAGGGCGAGAGAGTGTAGGAGAGGGTAGGTGCAGTGCTTCGCCGCTCCTTCTCTCGCCGTTCGCTCTCTCTCCTCCCTGCGCCCCACTCTCCCGTCCGCTCGCGCCTCACTCTCGACCGTTCGCTGGCTGGGCGCCTCTCAAGGCGATGGCAGAAGTCGGTGAAGGCGAATTTACTCCATTAAAATTACTACGCCGTGTACTCGGCGCAAGAAATGCATTCGCATTTCCTCGCGATTCCCTTCGGGGAGGTGGGGGCATTTTTTTCTCTCTTTAATGCATGGAATCAACACCGGAATTTTGAAACTGCTTTCGAAAAAAACACTAAATGGGTGTCATGTAGTGGAAGCAGTTTCCCTAACGCATCATATAAATATGTGAATTGACAAACGAGTTGGTGTTTTAAAGGCCCACCCATTACAAAGCGCTCAGACATTTAATCATCATCAGCACCAAAATCATAAACAAAGTTAACTGTAGCGTAGGTTCGCGTGTTGCCCTACGGACGTGTAGTGGGCCCTTCGCTGATTCTCAAAAGGAATAATTATGGCGTAGTGGGCACCTAAGAACTGTGCTTGCAGTAGGAATTCAATGATACTTTGAAACGGCCAATGTTAGGTGCACATTCGTTTGCTTCCTTGCGGCACGGTTGAGACATGCACCGAGAACCGAAGCAGGCTAGCATTCCAGAAGGCGATGCGCACGAGGTCCGATTACGCTATCGCGATCTGCTCTTGAAGGCGAAGCTCAAGCGTGCTCCTATTTTTTTAAGGCTTCACTTTCGGACGTTACGCGGCTTTCCTGCAGGAATGAGGCGATCCGACGCTTGATGTTTGACACTCATATAGGAGGTGTTCACTAAGCTCTTCCCGCAAGGCGGCGCTAGCGAGTGCGCAGCCATAGCCGAGGTTCGTCAGCGATCCGGCATATGGCCTGAATTTTGGCGGCGCTACACTTCACTAACCCGTTTTCTTAGAAAAATATCAACATAACACGTGCTGCAGAGAACTTTGGTTGTGGTTCGACGATCATGTTCGTGCGCGAGACGACAGGTATGGCGACCGCCGCGCTAGCGCCCCTTGCGGATGACGTCACGTGAATACCTCATATTAACTCTGTTGTACTGTTCGTTTGTGTGTGTGTGTGTGTGTGTGTGTGTGTGTGTGTGTGTGTGTGTGTGTGTGTGTGTGTGTGTGTGTGTGTGTGTGTGTGTGTGTGTGTGTGTGTGTGTGTGTGTGTGTGTGTGTGTGTGTGTGTGTGTGTGTGTGTGTGTGTGTGTGTGTGTGTGTGTGTGCGTGCGTGCGTGTGTGTGTGTGCTGTGCCATGATGCCTGCGTCATCGTCATCTGGCCATGGCGGACAATGGTGCGATGGGGGGGGACAGGCCTCGTTCATAAGATGCTCCTCATCTAAAAGTATGTGTGTGTGTGTGTGTGTGTGTGTGTGTGTGTGTGTGTGTGTGTGTGTGTGTGTGTGTGTGTGTGTGAGAGAGAGAGAGAGAGAGAGAGAACTTTGCGTTATGCCCAAGGGAAGCAGAAGTGCCATATTTCCGTCAAGACTGAGAAAGCCATGAATCATTTTGCTGAAATTCTCTCTCTCTTTCTCGGTTGAAGAAATCCAATACATTGATTATTACAGAAGAAAATGATCGCCTGAGCAATAGATCGCAAAAAGATTGCGATCTATTGAAGTTTCTTCTAATGCAGCTTTTCATTTCTGTTACCACGTTAAGAGATGCGTGCTTCAAACTTTGCGTTTGGTCACGTTAGCTTGAAGCAGAGGTCTCAAGCTCAGCTCAGCTAGCGAGCCGCCGTGGCGAAGTTTAGTCCAGCAAGGTCCAATACAGTGAAGAAGGTGGAAGCAGGGGGGAAGGGGGGGAGGGGGGCTGCGCATCATGTCAGCTAACGTTGCCATTTGAAAGACGGCTTTTTCATATAACATACATAGGACTTTTAGATGCGAAGCATCTTATGAACGAGGCCTGTCCCCCCGATCGCACCATTGTCCGCCATGGCCAGATGACGATGACGCAGCCATCATGGCACAGCACATGCAAGGTAACCATTATGCGCGATGACGATGAAGAATAAGCGCGTTCCAGACCACACATTCTCTTTCTGCCATCACGCCACAGCACATGGAATGTACCCACTATACGTCATAACGATGACGCTGATGACAATGAAGAATAAGCGCGTTCTAGACCACACATACTCTTTCTGCCGTGGATGAAAACGATCGTGAACGCGCTCTCGCCCGCAAAATGCAAAACGGCAACGCCGACAACAAGCCGCTACCCCGGAGTTGAGGACGCGGGAAGCGGCGGCTCAATGGCAGAAACACTTTCTATATACTGTACACACGCGTTGTGACTCATTTACATGCGTGAGTGGGCAATGTCACGGGTGATTTGCGCTAAGAACGATCCCCAGTGCTTCGCCCACTCGTCATTATTCACTTCGTGGAAATGCCAGGTTTTTTTTCTTTGAGGGGGGGGGGGGGGGAGATTTGGCGCCACATTCCATACGTCACGATATCGGTACGGATCCCCAGAGTGACTCCATTCTGGTCACGGCTTCTGAAGTACTGAAGTACAGAATTTTCGTTCCACGGTTATGTTTCAATAGATGGTGACCGCAGAGAGTGCTTCCATCTTGAACGAATAAAAAGCGCGAGAAGAGGAACGACAAACTACAGCGCTGTTTTCTGTCGCGCTTTTTATTCTTTCAAGATTGAAGCACACCAACTCGCCCAATTAACCATTCTGATGAGAGAGTGCTTCCCGAAAAATATTTCTTGAAGCCATCACGCCTGTGTTTCACCACGGATCTTCAGTGCGGGAAGTCTATCGGTCGGCAAATAATGTTGAGCTCGCTCAGACTCACTCGTGAAATGTATTTCGCCCAATTTATTCTATCGTAGGACGCTTCGAACACCTGTGTGCTTACAGAAAATTATTATCACAGACGGTGGACATCAGTAACATTTCAACGGAACATTTCAACATAACAGAACAGCACATGTGTTTAGAAAAAGTTTATCTCTTCGTAGTACCTAACCAACACTTGGAAACAGAGTATGCACAACAAAGACAGTAATGAACACACAAACGACTTAGCACAATATACATGAAACCTTATCACAAAAATGTCCAAGTCCACAGGATGTCCGTAACACATGCTACTATGGACTAACACACACACTTATCACAACATACACAATTTACATGATGATATATATATATATACACAATATACATAACTTCACTAGCACGCAAGTACATATGTACAGTCGTCAGCAAGCCTAACACGAACGCTCCGACGCGTGACCTGGACTAGTTTGACTGATGGCAGCCGCGAAGCGTTGGGCGCTGTTGCCGAGATAATACCTTGGCATGCTTGGATAGTATGTCGGCATGCATGGGTTACATCTCGGCAACAAAACCTAAAGCTACGCGGCGCTAGCGTCAATCAAACTGTTTCAGGACACGCTGCGGAGCGTTCGTGTTAAGCTTGCTGACGACTGTACATCGGACGTTATGTGTGTTTAGAATAAGTTTATTCCAACGAAGTACGTGAACACTTGAAAAACATGTCTATACAACAAGGACAGTAGCTAACAAACACAAACGACTAAGCACAATGTACATGAAACGTAATTACAGATATGTCCAAGTCCACAGCACGACCTAACAAAAGCTATTATGGACTAACACACACACTAATCACTATACACAATGCACATGACGATGCATTTACATAATACACATAAGTTCACGAGCATGCAAGTATGTATGTACATCAGATGTTATGGCGAAGGCTATTTACATAATTGGATATTGACTCCATGAAATTTTTATATACAGAAATCCCATGGATACGGGGACACGCACACACAGAAAAAGTAAATATATACACATTATATACATGTGGCAAACACTGTGTGATGTCCTGGCTACGAGAACCAGGCCAGGCGAAAATCCAGCCGCACACGACCATTAACCACGGACAGGAAACGGCATGACCACTGCCGTAGAAATTCCTCCTCCCCAAGGAAGAACAATTCCTCCGACAAGAAAGACAGAAGTTCAGAGTACAATCGTTCCAGGATCGGATACAAAGCATGTCGATGGTGACCCGCTCCAACAACCTCGCACCTATTGCGCCACAAGCAAAAAAAGCCCGCGCAGGCTATTGTGTTCAGTACTGTTCACAAAGCTGACTACATGGCGGCACTGTAAGACACCATCTTCAAAAGCCACAGTTCTTATTCTGGTGCATTCCGAAGACTTCATCTAAGTTTCTCACCAACGCTAAACTATTTATATAAAACTTAAGAACTAATGCCGTTTGCATGACGATTACTTGATATCCTTTAAGCTAAAAAAAGATCAATACCTTTTTGAAGGCTAGAAAGGCACAATGTCGAGCTAGTTGGTAAGTATTCATCACCAAAGATGGTGGGAGCGCAATCGTGTACTCAACGGAAGACAACGGGACAAGAGAATTAAACACCGGGAATCATCTCAACCCAGCGCGCATTGGCGAGAAAGACGGTACTCAGAAAACTCTCATCAGCCCATGCTTATTAGGTACGAAGCGCCAGCTGTCAATCGGTCAAAAGCGCGACATTAAGCGAGAGATAACTGCTCAGACACCTCATTCCTTATCTATGCAAGTTAACCGATGCATGCGCCTACTACTATCGATATTCCAAGCTATTACAGGTGGTAATACGGAAATCACGACATGTCATGTGTAACATGATTTGCACGCCACGCTCATGGCACGCTCGCGACCGTTTCGCTAGTTTGATACATACCATATTTGGCATTGCGTGACGTGACTGTATGAAGAACGTAAGTGGCAGGTGGTAACATGAAAATCATTGGCATCCATGTCATGTACAACGTGATTTACATGTCACGCTCATGGTGCACTTGCGTCTAGTTCGCTAGTTTGACTATACGCCAAAATTGACAGTGTGCAACGTGACTGTATGACGAACATAAATGACAGGTCCTAACATGTAAATCATGACATGCATGTTATGTACAGCATGATATGCTCCTTGCTGGCTTCCTCGCATTATATCAATTCCCACGGTGCGTGGGATCTGCCGGTTTTTCGGTCTCCCCCTCCCCCACCCCTCGAAGCGATTAGCCGTGCACCCTCATGGGCTGCAGAAATTAGCGCCCCTTTCTTTCTTCCTCTGAACCATTACTACTATTACAATGCGGCCTAAGACCATGAACGTAGCCGCATCCAGACGTCTACAGCAGAAACGTGAATACAAACGCGAAGACACCTTCGCTTTTATTAGGACCCTGCATGAAAGTTTGAACCCCACGAATGTTTTCCCCGCTCTTCTTTGTTCAACTTCTTTTTGTGTCTAAGGATTCTCCTAGGTCTACTTCCCGCCAAAGATAATAAGAAAATCATGCCTCGTAAGGTCATGCGCTGTGTTCAGGGATGCATGGGTTCTAACGTTCGGTATTATATGACAGGGCCGCATTACTACGAAAAGAACGCGGGACTGCACTGTTGCCGTTGCAATCAACCGTATACTATACAAGCTATAGTTTAGCATAAATGATGGTTAATGGCGGCTACGGTTTGCTAAATGACCGATATTGGCTTGTGCCGGTTAAATGACGGATAATGTCCGCTAGTGTTGGTTAATGTAGACTACAGCGTTGCCATGAGCACTCGCTGTGACGAGGAGGCTCGCCTGTTTAATAACTGTATTAGAGTGACGGCGCAGCACTCATACACGTTCGGCACACGAACCGTATGGCGGCACAGCATATTCTAGCGCCGTTTCAGCCCTGGATTTTTTTCTTTTGGCCGGAGGACATATTTGTATGTATTTTCCTAATGACGGGGGCCTCGGAATACTACAAACGAAAAATTTAGCCAGTGGTGCAATTGTTTATAGATTTACGTTCGTGATGTAAAATTAGGTGATCAGGGCTCAGTGGTTGCGAAATAAGAAAAATTCCTTCCATATTCTTGCTACTCATTAGAATACACTAAATCTGAACCAAGGTCTTATGCGGCGGTGTGGTAGTTCAGAACTTCGGGACTTCGTTGCGAAAACGGCATTCACCTGCCTCAGTTTACCGGCCTCGGCGTCATCCATGACTTCGGACAGGCGCCTTCTTTTTGGCTACCAGCTCCGCAATAATGCCACAGTGGTGGTGTTGATCGCGGTGGGGATCACTGAACAAGTATTACCCCCAAGAATAAGCAGTGCTAGTTTAATGTTGCGTGATGGTGTCAAGTGAAACCGCCAGGGCCGCGAGGGCTAGGCCTGGGTGCTCATGAAGCCATCTGACTTGGGCGCACGTAGCATACGGTTCGGCCAGTTTTCATTAATTCATTCATTCGTTCATTCGTATTCATTCAGTCATTCGTTCATTCAATCCCTCAGTCATTCATTCGTATATTCAACCATCAATTAAATCATTCATCCATCTGTATTGCGATCAATGTTTCTCTTAGTTGAAATGCTGCCTAATGAACAACTCGTAGCAGACATTTGAAAGGCGACATTCCAGGCATTTTCATTATGCCGCACTCTCTCGTTTAAAGGATTAAATGGAAACATAATTTATTTTTACGAGCACTTTTTATGGTTTAGGTTATCAGTAAAAGCTGTTTCGATAAGCAGCCGAACTCTGCCATGTAACGAGATCAAGCTTGGAGGCTCTTCAGGATAACTTAAGCTAGGTGCGATGCTCCATATGCGGTTTTATCGAGAAGTTGTCGACGGAAAGACCTCGTCGTTGTGGGACAGTTAGTCATCTACATGGTCCCACAAAAGTGAGCTCAAAAATGGCGCTCTAATTCGTCTCCATTGTAATCAGACAACGTTACTTGGTGCAACTTAAATTGAGGAAGACGCAGCGAGCGACGGAAAGGAAAATGATAGGTGTATCCTTAAGAGTGTCAGGGAACCATAGGTCGGCACTTTAAGGGAGTACTCACTCAAACTCACTCACCACAATTTTTTCAGCCTTCGCACTCACTCACGTTCACACTCACGTCCACTCACACTCATGAGTACTCACTCACGTTCACACTCACCTCCACTCACACTCATGAGTACTCACTCATACTCAACTCACCACGTTCAAATGAGTGTGAGTGAGTGTGAGTTGAGTGCACTCATGAGTGAGTGTGCCGAGCTCCATAGGTCGCTGCTTCAAAAATGGTTTGTGCAGTGCTGCATTTGGTTTGTGCACTCGGTTGCGCTGCTTCAAAAATGTTCAAGTGGCATAGGTCGGCACTTTAACCCTTTGTGCGGCAGTGGGACACATACGTCCCACTTTTCCGTCTACAGAAAAAAATTTCTCCCACATCATCCGTTGCAATTAGCGCAACATTAAGTCACTCATATCTTACCTAAGTCTTCGTAATCTCGAAAAAAATTCTTTTACAACGCTTTCGAGGGGCGGGTGTAGTGTTAAAATAGCGTTGAATTTCAGTCAATTTTTTTTATGATCGCTTCTGAATTTTCCTCTTCTTGAGAGACATAGAACCTACCAATCAAAATGCCGGATAATTTCCTCTTTTTTCTGGTTTTTGAGAGAAACAATCTTAGCTTCCAGTCGTCATGTGTTTTTGTAAATTTGCGAAATAGCTTGACCGATAAATGCATCGGAACAATCCCCTGCAAAATTATCCCGCTAATCCCGCAGCGCCATTGCGGATATTAATGCGTGGAAATATTTTTCTTGATATCATATACCTCTTGAAATGTAGGCACATGTTCAGGGATAACATCTGTACTCGACAATTTCGACAGCAAAAGCAAGGACAGCCAAATGGACAAAAAAAGTGTTTGGCGCATGCGGTGAAGTAAGCTTTACAGGAACATACCACAGCGCCTTGAAGGCTCAAGAGACGCAACTGCAGGCGGCCTTCTCCTGCTCAAAGGAGGTCCGCAGAACTTTTCTCTTCACAACTTTAGAAGTGAGACTCTGTGCCACTTGCTTCGGCCGTTTCATCCCAAAATTCCCGTTGATGCAATCGCGAGATGGTGCCTTCATGAGGCAGTGGGACAGTGTTTTCCCACTTTTTGAAAAGCCTCTCATGAGTCAGTGGGACATATATGTCCCACTTTTTTTCAGTAAACTACTGGCTTGATTTTGATGAAATTTGTTTCATACTATTTCTATATAGTTTATATCAATAAAGCACAGCCAATTTTTATGTCACCATGTCAAAAACATAGGACGACCTACAAAGGGTTAAGGGAGTACTCACTCAAACTCACTCACCACAATTTTTTCAGCCTTCGCACTCACTCACGTTCACACTCACGTCCACTCACACTCATGAGTACTCACTCACGTTCACACTCACCTCCACTCACACTCATGAGTACTCACTCACGTTCACACTCACGTCCACTCACACTCATGAGTACTCACTCATACTCAACTCACCACGTTCAAATGAGTGTGAGTGAGTGTGAGTTGAGTGCACTCATGAGTGAGTGTGCCGAGCTATGCAGGGAACACACGGGGGTTAATGATGTAAGAGTTGAAATCAAGAAGAAATGGACATGGGCCGGGCACGTAGCACGTAGGCAGGATAACCGCTGGTCATTAAGGGTAACCGACTGGATTCCAAGAGAAGGCAAACGAGTGAGGGGGAGACAAAAAATTGAGTGGGCAGATGAGATCAAGAAGTTTGCAGGTCTAACGTGGCAGCAGAAAGCACAGGACCGGGTTGAATGGTGGAACATAGGAGAGGCCTTTGGCCTGCAGTGGGCGTAGTCAGGCTGATGATGATGATGATGACTTGGCACGGCTAGAGTGCACTAGAACAGGGGAGTGCTCGGAACGGCCGAAGCACCAATGCACAGAAAGTGAAGCCCAGACGGTGTCAATCTGCTCGTGGCGCTGCGGTCGGTAGTCTGCAATGTGTCGTCGTTTTAGGAGTTGCGCGCGGCTCCGTTAAAGTGGTTCAGGGGAAGAATGCCCGCTTCCCACTCAAAAGGCCCGGGTTCGAATCGCAGCTGTAGATGGTGGATTTGGTTTGCCTTTGTTCCATAAACCTAGCTTCAGTTGCTACGTATTGCTACAAAAAGTAACGCTAAATGTGACGTAAGGAAGAAATTTGACAGTAATCGTATTTATTGCCGAGCGCAAATATTGGTTTCCATCATTTATTTTTACTTAGGTCGGCCATAAATACAGGGCAAATTTTCGTCATTATTTATTATTTAAGGTATATGTTCGCAAAATCAGTTGTGCAAGAATACTACATTTGTATCCACAATATCAACACCTTCACCTGTTTGCGTACACCTCGTGATCGCTTTCTTAAGGTTACCAGCCAAATAGCTTTTTCTTTAGTGTTAGGGGGAGCACAAAGAACAGACAGGGCATCGCTGCTTTTGCAGTATTCAAACATTCGAGGTTTCCCACTGACCGGAGGTCGTTTACTTTCAGTTTTTCTTTTGAAGCGAGCAAGCGGCCGGTGACCCGAAGCACCGTCTCGAACACACGCAGGCTGAGTCTCGTCATAGAGTTTTATACAATTATAGTACGAAACTCTATGGAGTTTCGTATTCGCTAAGATTTCGGAGGCCATACTTTACGTTTACGGTGGCGCTGAAAATAAATACACTCGCTGTCAAATTTCTTCTTCTTTGCTTCACATTTTGCGTCACTTTTTGTAGCAATACGTAGCAACTGAAGCTAGGGTTAAGGAACAAAGGCAAATCAATACAGCTGTAACAAGTGACACTAAGAATAAAAATCCACCATCTACAGCTGCGATTCCAACCCGAGCCTTTTGAGTGGGAAGCGGGCATTCTACCCCTGAACCACTTTAACAGAGCCGCGCGCAACTCCTAAAACGACGACACATTGCAGACTACCGACCGCAGCGCCACGAGCGGATTGACCCTGTTGGGGCTTCACTTTTCGAGGCTCGTTCCGGGCACTCCCCTGTTCTAGTACACTCTAGTACGGCCGAAAGTTGAGCGAGTTAGCGCGTCGTCCTGCTTTCCATCTTTCTTTCATGGCAGTCTTCTCACACTTCTTCAAGTATGAAGAATCACCTCACTCATTGTGCGACGCGCTATTGCCACAAAGCCGTGACAGAAAAGTAGAGTAGAGTCGAGCCTTGAATCTGTAGCGCACACCCACGCTGGGGGATTGGCCAAGAACCGGATAGTTTTTTTTAATTATTTAATAAAAGGTTCAATTTGGTCTATTTAAAAGAAAGAAGGATACAACAGGAAGAAATCATTATGGAAGCTGAACTTAAGTAACTTCATCTTCATCAGGTGTACTGTGTACGTGGTTGTTCAGAAGGTGAGCGTTAGAATAACTAACGTTGGCAGGCAATTGACTAGATGGCGACTAATTCACCGACAACGGAAATTCAGAGCAAACCCGGCGATCCGCAGCGACGCAACGTTCAACCTTAGGGATGGCCGATTAAGTTTTTATGGCACAAGTACCGAGTGACACTCTTCGCTACACTCCAGATCACCCGTCAAGCGCCAAGCGAGTTGCCCGAAAACCCTGACAAAAAAATTTAAAATATGCAAAAGAGATGGAATGACTAAAGCTAGGGGTTGTATAGGATAGAATGTACATTTCGGCATGTCATAAATTAAGGTTGGATTCATATAATTTTTAGAATTTAGTATCAACAGATATTGGTGTCTACGCTTCGGCAAACTGCCACGAAATTGATCATTGTGGTTTAATTGAACAGCTATATTTTAAGGCAAGCAGAAGGCGGCGTCAATACCCATAATACGAGAATTTGCGCGATCAGAGATGAAGGCTTGATGGCGTCATCATGGTGTTAGCGATCTCCGAAATTTGCGGAATGATTCGTCATTGTGACGTTTAGTGACGCGACGTGATGTCACCAGGCCAAATCATTGCATGGTCAAAGCTGTGCGGATCTTGGAGGCAGTGCAAAACAGGGTCAGATACAGAAAGCTTTCTGGAGGTGGGGTGGCGAGGATTAATACATCAAATGAAAAGTAGAAATTGGGGGGACCCTTAAAGGGGCCATGACATGGTCACCCAACTATTTGCGGTTTTTGGCGAGAAACGAAGTTAGAGGGTAAAATATGCTTGTACACGTGTGAAAACTGGACTGTATAAGATTATTTCAGTCCAAAATAAGCCGGGGAAGTCGTGGGCTGTAAACTCCGCCCACCGCCGGCGAGCGCCATTTTGCCATGGCGTGCGTGACGTCACTAACTGCGAGGAGCAGTGACGTCGTCTGCTACGTTCCACACGCGGTCAGTGTGTTCACTGCGAGTGTTGCTCTGTTGCTGTTTCAACCGCTGCAAGTCATTTAGTTTCAGAGGCAAGTTGAGAAAAGCAGAAATAGCTCGTTTGCACGCGCAGCTGAACATGGAACACGGAATGCAGACCGTGCAGACGCTCGCACAGCAAGCTACTCGTTACGTCACGGCTAGCGAGCTTGCCAGTGTTGCCCGACTCTCAGGCCGCTCACACGTTTATAAAAATATTCAATTATAAATTAACGGCACGACCAAATGCGCTAAAATTTCGCCAGCTTGTCTGTGAACGTACAAGGATCAACCTACATAACACAGATTGTGGTCGAAAATTGGGTGTCATGGCCCCTTTAAGCTTCGCCTTTAAGTTGTTGAACACGATAGCGATATCCTGTCCCTAGTGCGTACTTCAACCACTTAGTGCATACTGTGTAATGGGCAGCATGTTTTAAACTACGAGCAATTATGCGCATGAAATGTTTTCGAACTTGCTATGCACCCACTACGTGGTCTTAAGGGAATACGCGCAGTAACGTGTGTGCCTTTTGTTAGGGGCGGCCGGCTTTAAACCACGATGTCCTTATGATAATCACATATGCTGACGCCCGTTGGCAATGTACGCTTGTAGCACGCAATATTACGGCGATATTTAATGTTGCATTGTGGCGCCTGTATACAGGACCAAATTTTACTCACTGCATTTCCAAGCAGAGGGAGTTATTTCACTGTATTTCCAAGCAGACGCGTGGCTGTGCGGTAAAACACCTGCTTGCCACCCAGACTGCTTGGGTTCGATCGTCACTTGGACCCGAAAATTTATATTATTTATTTTATTTGCATCTTTCTCGATTTTTCGGTCACGGATAAGATTATGATTTTTCGCTTACAACCAACGCCGCCGACACCGACGCCGGAATTTCTGAGAAACGAGCTCTTTAATGCTATCGCGTTAAAAGAAGAACTTGCGGCTCACAGTTATTCACTAGTTTACCAACACGCTCAGTGTGGGCGCCCCTCTCAGACACCTCACTCTTGCATTATGGTCGCTTTACTTTTTAATTGGTTAAGACAGCATTGATAGGATTATCCAATAATCACTATCAATGCGGCTTTTTTCTCGACTAATCTGTATTTCTGGCAGGGGGTTTCCTAAAGGCTAAAAGGAAGGCTGTACTAATGCACGACCCTATTTGCTTAGTTGGTCAAACAAACACGGAAAGCAGAAGTGCGTAACCGTTTAATATCATTGGTGCTAATCAGCTAATCACTAGTTAAGCCTTTAATGGCTGAATTATGAAACCGCCTAAGAAAAAAATTTGTTTTCATTTTTCCGCTTTAAATAGCAACCTTTACTTAATTCCGCAGTTAAATTATCTAAACTGCAATTTTAATTCGTACTTTTAGGTACGTCGCGAATTCGCGACAACGGGCTCTTCAGCGAGTATGTGGCTCAATATATATAGAGATATGCTCAAAGCCTTACCCTGAAAAGACGATCCGTGTGTGGATCATCGGGCGACGGCTTGTCGTCATTGTTGTTGAAGTGAAAGTTTGACTTGATTGCTTCCACAACGATCGCGTGACATCATGTCGGCCATCGTGGAGACCCTAGACTCCACAGGCCTATATAGCAGACTTCTTGGGAGTCGACAGAGTGACATGAACGTGACGGTGCCAAGAAACTGATCTAGCTCATCATGAGGCAGACCCATCCCTTTGTTAGGATTTCTTTTTTCGTCACAAAAAGATCGTTCTGCTCAACAATGTGATCCATGAAGGCTTGATAAAAAAAAAATTCGCTGAAATATTCAACTGGACATCGGACAGTGTCACACTAAGGCCTTCCAGTGTGGCATTTCCCGGCTGTTCCTGACAATCACTGTTTTTCCATCACACTGCATGTTTTAGCCAGGCACTTGGTTCATCTACCGCATCTTCATCTTCATCCTCACTGCTTGATGAGAGCAGTCCTGCTCGTTCATGAGGATCAGGGCCCTTACCGTCTTCTTCGATGTCACTGAGACGGCTATCGTCACTTTTATCTTCCGGTGGCAAGCGCGTGCGAAGCCCTGTTGTTCCATAAAATGAGAGGACGTCCATCATCTATCGGTAAATAAAAAATGAACTTGTCATACCAGCCGTCACCACTGACTGACTCAAATGACCGGATGTCGCGAATTCGCGACATACCACAAAAGCGAGGATCGTGCAACAAAAAAACGTACTTCAAGACAACGTAACATGTCGTGTGCAACCTCTATGATGCGCTCACGCCAAAAAAAAAAAAAATTGATAGAAGATTGAATTTACGTCACTCAGACGAAAAATAGCGACGAAGTGAGAGCTGTCGAAGCTGCCTCGCGCTCTCCGCCATCAGCTACACAACAGTTCGTTCTAGCTTAGAATACCTTACACGATCGAGATGGCACTAGATGTCTCGTGCTAAAAGGTACGTTCTCCGCGAATACGTGACAGCCGGCATTGGAGGCAGCACGCGTTTCGTGACTTGCTTGGTCGGCGTTTTATTGCGATAGCAATATATGGACACTCTCGGCTGGTTTTCGCCGTCATGTCACGTATATGTATATGTATCTATATATTTATAAAAACCTCAAAGAAAAATAATGCCGAAACATGTTGCCGAAAAATAATGCCGAAACAAATAATGCCTCTCGATCTGCAGCGCGAGGCGCTAACCGCTCAGCCACGAAGGCGAACGTCCTTGAACGTTCAAACGGCGAGCTATTTATATACAGCGAGTTTTCAGCGTGTTTTCAGCATTACCAGCGAGATGGCGCAAAGGCCGCGCTCGGCGTGGCTTAGCTGGGCGCCCAGGAGTTCGTCGCGACGCGCGCTCTCAGGCGCTCGCGCACTTCGCCCGAAGGTGGGGGGGGGGGGGGGGTGGGGGGGGGGGGGGGGGTTAGATGCCCGTGGGCGCGCGCGCTTATCTCGTGGTGGCGGAGAATGGGGCTTCCGGCGGAACGATAGCGTTGTAGTTACCGGACGCGCGAAGGTCACATTGCTCGCTGCAGTCCCCCCGTTTGCGAAAAGAGCACGCTTTTCAAACACAGCGAAGTAACAACTGTGACACTTGTTACACTCTAAGAAATAATCGAGTAAAAAGGGTGTCTTTTTGCTACACAACTATAATCGTCATCTACCCCGCGCACTTTCCTGGCGTTATCACCGCCGTCCCGGCACTTCCCGGTCACGAACGCCACGCGCGTTATCGGCGTGACATAGCATTCTTGATAGGAATGTGCCGAGAGCCGGGTTTTCAAGAGAGGAAACGTGAGCAAGCGAGATGGCGATTATTGTTGTGTAGCAGAAATACTCCCAAAATACTCGACTTTTTCTTAGAGTGTACTTCGCGCTCGTCTGTACCTGTGAATACGTTTCGTGCGTCGTTTTTGGTTGAGCAGCGCGTTAAGTGTCGAGCTATGAATGTTTTTAGTTCGCTCTCGTCCTGTGCGTGTTGTTTTCGTGCGTCATGTGTGCGTGAGCAGCGCGCTGCACGTTTCGACCTACTTGCCATTCGTCGCTTGACATTCTAATTTGTTGCTATCGCATTCACTGCTTCGCCTTGTGGCGAAACCGTGACTTTTTTTTTCGCTATGTCGCGAATTCGCGACACCCAGCAGTAAGGGATTGAATGATGAACAACGTACGGTATAAAACCAGACAACACGGAAATTTAGTGAACATGATGGATAGGTTAAGTGACAAAATTCGTGCAACAGAGTGTTGTTAGAATGTTGTGGAACATGGAATGCCTTAATAAACTGGCACCTATTATTTCTTGCATATTTCGTGGTTTAGCACAAAGAAAACTCAAAGCGACAGAAAACACGAGGAGGAAGTACTGTGCCGTCCTCATTTTTCCCATGGTCAAGGGTCGTTCCACTAGGGTAAATCGCAAGCTACGCATTACTACCTAGCCTACCAAACTACTTTGTTGAACTTGTTGAGGGAAACACAGCAGGGCGGAACAGGAGATAAGAAGAACAACGACTGCAGCGAAAGGCAAGGTTCAACAAAATAGACAGAAAATTCCTGCATTTAGAACAAGAAACACTATATTACAGATATTTTTAACCACAGCTTTTTCTACAGAAAAAAGTCCGGGAGATCCCACGCACTGGGGGGCATCGATGTAATGCGAAGCAGCTAGCTCTTGCATGCGTCACATTGTTTAGTTTTGAGGCAAATGAAGTGATTCATGCCATGGCATCTAGTTCACTATATATCGAATACTTTTTGCCATGCGTGCATGCATGTACGATCGGGTATGTACCCTGCTAATGACACCTATATTCTGGTACGCGCAGTGCATGACCTGTCATTTATATTCGTCACACCCTCATGTCATGCCATACCAATTTTGGTGTACATGCAATTAAGAAAACCGGTGGAAGTGGAATAAAACAGTGTCATATGAATCATGCCGTAGATGATATGCATGTCACGATTTCCGTGTTAGGACCTGTCATTTATGTTCGTCATTTAGTGACGTCATGTAACACCAATTTTGGTGTATATGAGCAACCAATGCAGTTGTCTTGTAAATGCGAATAAATGCCAACGACCAAGTGACGGTCGTAAAGGAGCTGCAACCAATCACGTCTAACCTTCCTTCCCTAAAAAAAAAAAAGGAATAAAACAATTTTAAAAAAAACAGCACGTGGGGATTCGAACTCGTCACCGTGTTAACCAAAGCATGGCAGAGGGCTTTGGGTGACCGTCCTCTCCATGTGTTTAAACTCACATAACTTCCTTTCAGTCTTTCTCAATTTTGCCACTGCCCATCACACAAGGCTCAACGACGTGTATTGGAAGCCAAGCTCCGTCACCTGGATCCAAGTCCACTGACCGAAAAGAAGATCCTGGGACCTTGGCCTACGGTTTCGCATATGCGCAAGGCCACGAAAGCACTCTTGTGCTTCTTGAGGACCACCGGACTTCACGAGCGCCTGTGAACGAACACCGCGAGTTCGTGTTGTGTATTGTCAAGCTAACTGTGCAGCCATCTCTTTCTCAATCTTCTTCTTTCTTCTCTATCCTTTCCTTTCTATTATTCCCCCCTTTCCCCACCCCACGTGTAGGGTAGCCAACCGAGCCAAAGCTTGGTTAACCTCCCTGCCTTTCCTCTTCGTTTCTCTCTCTCTCTCTCTCTCAATTTTGATAAATTTGTCTTCAAATTGTCTTCAAAGGGGTAGGACTCCTATGCTGGCGTTTGAAACATGCAAACTGACTTAGAACTTAGGTCCTAGTGGTTAAAATGTGACCAAATTTGCAATATCAGTCAGATTTGAAGAGATCTGCTTCACTTAAAGGAGCGGAAAATTTGCAAAAGAGGATTACATGCATTATGTGTATACCCCTTTTAGTCACTCAGAAAACGGTACCTGAAAGTGACCAGAAATTCCGCGCTATTAAACTAACCAAACGACGCATAACGAGTTGAGCACATTAATTCAGGCACTCTCATTGTGGGTGCAGGAAATTCAGGCTAAAGATGGTTGAAACGCTTGTGCATCGGTTAGCTTGTTCCGGTAATTTAGAGTGCGCGGAAAAAAATTGCAGATTTAAACAAGTTGTTACAGATTAGAAGCGCGTTATTGCGAGCTCAAGCCTATCCAGATTCATATACAACCTTCTCTAAGGTACCATCCTTGAAATGCCATTTTTATCAGCTGATACAGAGAAATTGCAATCTACGGTTTCATTCAGTTAGTGTTGCTGCATTGGTTATGTTCCGTAATTTATGTGCGTCCAGAACACGCGCGATCACCAGCGAAGCGCTTGACCCTGACTTTGTGCAATTTTTGCCCGGTAACTTCTCATACTTTTCTGTAATTGAGTACGAAATTTCAAACTGGCATCTTACATGGAACCGCCGCTTTCCCAGCTACAAAAGAGAAACAGTGCGACCGTGAAATTCTGCCTGCTAATTACACTTAGTACTAGAATTAAGTCCCCACCCTAGCAACCATCCCGAGGCGCGGCCTTTGACGCCACTTTTTAACCGCTCCGCGCGCTCCTGTGCGGTCGCCAATGCACGGCTGCGCTCCTCAGAGAGACTGTTTAAGTGCGCTTTTCTTTTTCTATCTCTCTTTCTTACTTTTACGCGCACAATCTCAAAAAGCTCAAAAACGTGCAAGAAGCTGTTTCTAGAAGCCGCGGTAGATACGCCGCAATAAAACAGAGAGCCGGGTCCCACTACCCTGTGGATATAAAATAAACGGCACGAGAACGCCCGCGGTGTGGGGGGTATACGCGAGAATTTTGACCCAACAACATGGGCGCCGCCATTAGCCTGCCCCCACTCAGACTTGCCAATCCTACGAAGCCGGGTTTTAACCCACAATTTCGGATCGTGCGGTCCGGCGACATAGCCGCTCGATCACCCCGTAGGGCAATGATCATGCATCTGTGGGACTATATGGACCTAACAATCCTGGCGTGCGGTAAATTGTAACTCTGGTTGGCGGCTTTGTATATTTAACAGGGGAACTGCTCGCGCTCCGTGATCCCTGCGCAACGGAACGCAGCTCGAGGTGACCACGCGCAACAAGACTCGGGCCAAGCCCCTCTACACAAACGAGATCGAGCAGCGACAACCAAGGCGAGCATTCACCAGCAAATTCAGGCAAGTGGACGGTGCCACCAGCCCGGCTGCTTACCTAGTTTAACTGGTTCAGCCTTCTTTGTATATCTATCAGGTTTTCTTTTTTCTTTCTTCTTCCCCTTTTCCCTTCTGTCTCCCTCGATTCCTATACATTTGTTCCTCTTTCTTTTTTATCTATTTCTTTCTCTTTCTTGCTCGTTCTAGTTTACTTCCTTTTTTTTTTTCTTTTTTTCCCCCCTTCGTGTGTCTCTTCCTATATCAGGCTTACCTAGTCTTTTTAGGGGCGAAGCTCCTTATGCCGTGGGTCGTGCGTCCCCGTAGTTTGTAGTACGTAGTAGCCACCTCGATTTGTGATGAAGATGACGCTGCCATCACGGCACACCAAATGGAATGTACCCACTAAGCGTCATAACGATGACGCTGATGACGATGACGATCGCGATGCCATACAACACATGGCATCGCGCGCGATATATGGCATCGCGATATGGTCTCTTCACATGCTTTGATGAACCTGGTTTACCGATTGCGTCATAACGATGACGCTGATGACGATGACGATCGCGATGCCATACAACACATGGCATCGCGATATGGTCTCACATGCATATCGTTTGACCACACCGGAGCTTCGCCCACTCCTCATCATTTCACTTCGTGGATATGCTGTTTTGCCAACTTTACGCAAAGCGCACTACCGTTTTCTTTTTCTGCTCATGATGATAAATCAGAATACTCGTTACAAAGAAAGTTATCACCGTTCGCGTAACTGCAGGATTCAAAACATCGCCCTTTGAGAAAAATGCCTTTCAGCGTTTTAACCTAACGTGATTGTAATAAAACGAACATTCGAAAATCTACTGTAGCTTGGGACCACCTTTGAAGCCGCACAGTCCCCGTGTGTGTCAGCTGAAACGTGGAACTTTTTTCCTAGCTCGTTTTCCGTCTCCAGCTGACTCTCGTCTAAGTGCTCCACACAGCACCCACGATGCGAATATTGATTCCCTAACTTGCTTTGACGCGTCTTTGTAGTCCTACACTTCGCCATATCTCATGAAGTGCTACAAGTTTCTCCTTGAAAGGCCAGAACGAAGTCCAACATCTTGAAATCGCTTACGAATGCGCACGCACAGCCGTGCGAAAACGTGCGCAACTTAAACGCAGTGCCGCAGCTGTGTAGTGGAACATGTAAACATATATCGAAAACATTATGTCCCACAAGGTTTATAACGTACTTGGAACCCTTAGCGTTAACTAATCTGTATACCAAGAGACACTTATATCGTCATGGCAGGTGTTCTGGAATCGGAAACGTTCAGTTTCGGTTTCACATGCGTCTACGAGGTGTTCCAACAAAATGTTGGTAACATTCGTACGGCTCGCTCAAGATAAGTACATAATTACTTTTCGCATACCTTTTACAACATAGAGGGAAATGGGAAATGTTCAATAAAGAAAAATGTCTTCCTGAACGCGGTGTCCTACCTTAACTGGCCAATTAATCATACACAACGAATGCAACAATTAGCCGTAGAAACACGGTCAAGATTGATCCGCCAATTGTCATGAATGTGCGTTTCACGTACGCTGCAGCAAGAATGCAGCTACAGATGATCTCCAGTTTATTCCATCTTGTGCGCCCTGATTGAATTTCATGACTGGGAGAGCAATCTGACCGTCCCTCAATCTCCGCTGCGTCGCTCGAACCACCTTCCCACCTCCATCGCCTGCATAATGGACGAAAAAGACTTCAAGCTCGCCGTACGAGATGCCCAGTAACTTTTCTTTCTCCCCTTTTACCTGCACTCGTATTTCTTGTTATGCCCAATACTTTCCCTCGTGCCTTTGGGCATTAAGCGCGGCATGTCCAGTCATGCCGTACATGAGATGCATGTTCCTGTTTTCATGTAGCCACCTGTCGTTTATGTTCGTATACAGTAACGTCGCGAAATACCAATTTTGGTGTATATCAAGCTATTCAACGCGCTGGATCGACGTATTTGTGTAATCTGAGTAGTTGTGTGCATATCGAGCTCGGGCTTACGAGGCACGGTTCACTGCGCAGGCGTCTAGATGGTAGGCCACAGTCTTACGTGACGCCAGCATTCACGTAACAACAAAGACGTCACTTTTATCGAACCACTAGCTGGACAACCAGCTTTTGGTTGGCACGTGACTGCCGGATGAACAACGCTAGACTATAGCTTGTTGAGTCATAGGAGAGTACTTGTAAACGTTTGTGTGTTACATTAACATTCCCATGTATAAGACGCGGTATGTATTTTATCTTTATCCACGTAAACCATGGGTTCCCAAAGCTCGTCCCGCGGAACCCAGGGTTTTCCGTGAAGAACACCTTAGGGTTTTGCGAACGGCCAGAACGAGTGCAACTCGTTCCCATTTTACCCCCAGAGCGACTAATTTATTCATTCATACGAGCAAATTTGCATTGCATTTTGCACCTAACAGAGCCATCGCATGTCGGATCTGCAAATCGAGTGTCTGCGGGTAGCGAGAGGCCCACCAGGTAGCAGCACTAAAGGCTCGTCGTCTACTGCGCGCCGTGGAACTTATCACGATTTGTAGACCTCTGGTGACAGAACGCGCGGAGCGCTGGTAATTCATGCTCGTGAGCGTTCAAACCAAGTTCAAGCGACATTAACGGGCAACTCGGTGCTTTATTCGTGCTCATCGCGCGTCGGTGATTACGTGGAACAGTTTTCATACACGGTGCTTTCCCATTGCTGTGTCGGTTTTTAATTAAAACGCGCAACAAGTGCTTTGATACGCGTAAGAGGCGTCGCTTCGTGCCGGATGGACTGCACCAGCATTTAGGCTAAGCTTTACGACCTGTGTATCGGTCGACGGCTGTTTCGCTGTGCAACTAGCATGCCTTCTTTTTTTGTTTTGCAAAAAATAAAAGAGGCCACTGTTCGCGTGGCGCCTCGTTTTCGTGAACACATTACTTACGCTGCGCGGTGCCTGAAGCACGCAGTGTGTGTTCGGCGGGCGCTTTGCGAAGCGCGAGTCTATGTATTATCGGCATAAGTCGGCAAAACATATGGAGCTCACTCAGACTCACTCATGAAATATATTTTGCCTTTGCGACTCACTCGGACTCAGATTCACCATACTTTTCTTCAACCGGACTCACTCGGACTCAGATTCACTGAAGTTTTTCCCAGCCGGACTAACTCATACTCAGACTCGCGAAATTTTTTCCCGGCCGGACTCAGACTCACGGCTCTATCTGAGTCTGGGTGAGTCTGAGTGAGTCGACTCATGAGTCCGTTAGCGTACAACGGGCTTTTTCGAACATCGTATCAATGCTTTTTAACACCTATATCTCGTGTAATCGGTGCTCTACCTGACGCATTTTGATCTCGTACCTTCAAATATGAGATACCAGTGGTTGCAATCCAGTAAAGACTTTTTTATTGAAAGAGATAACTCACATGAAATATTTTTATCAAAAATTCCCGAAAAAGATTTTTTGAGGGTGGGGGAAGATCTGACACCCCCTCCTCCTCCGTAATTCACACACCTCAGATCAATAAATATTAAGCTAGCGTCTGAATGCTGGTGCTTTGAAGTACGCGTGTAAACGTGACCCTACCTAAGGCTGAGAGTAATGCTGAACTGGAGTTCAGTGGAACCATAGATCGGCAAAAAAAGTGTAGAGCTCACTCGGACTCATAAGAAATACATTTCGGGCTTAGAACTCGGACTCAGACTCACTAAGATTTTTCTCAACCGGACTCACTCGGACTCAAACTCACCGAAATATTACTCACCGGACTCACTAAAACTCACTCACGGCTAGATCTGAGTTCCGAGTGATCTGAGTGAGTCGACTCATGAGTGATTTTGCCGACCTATGATTATCGGTTCTACATTCAACAGCGATGACCTTCGATATTAAATAACAGATAACAGGCTTGTGCGGGCATTGTTAATGTTGTGGATCACCTCCCCCTCTCCGCTCTGCTTTCGATTGTCTTCATACTCAAGAAAATGTAAGGGTTCCGTGGCACTCTGGAAAAGCCGTTGGTGTTCCCCAAGACCACAAAGTTTGGAGAACCCGTGACGTAAACTATAAAGCATTTCGTTTCTATTTTCGCTGTTCAGCCTTTGGTATAGACTAGGTATCACCTGCAGTGCATACCCGCGTACCATGGGCCGTGGTAAGCGGGATAGCTCCTCACGTGACCTTGAGAACGGTTAGTGAACACGCATCAGGCATGTCATTAAAGCAATAAGCCTGCAGTTATGTTCGTCATACACTAATACCTGCCTGCACCAATTTTGGCTATAGGGATGAGTTCGTACGGAATGAACAGGGGTCTTACGATCGGTATTATACGGCAGCGCCGCCGTTACTGAAAACGGAAAGCCGGACTGTACAGTTGCCGCTGCAAGTAACCGTAGCATACTAGCTATTGCGTAAGCATAAATGATGGCTGACGCTTGATACCGTTTGCTGAATGATGATTAATATTGACTTGTGTCTGATCGACGGATAATGTCCGCTAGTGTTATTAATCTAGAGTACAGTGTTGCCTAGCCACTCATTGCTGCGAGGAGGCTCGCCTCTTCTGCATTAGTGACGGCGTCACGCGCAGGTACACGTGCGGCATCCCTGCCGTAAGGCGACGCAGCATAATCTAGGCCTGGGTGGACATCGGCCATGTCCCTTAATCGCACGTAATGTGCGGTTCGGCCATTTTTCATTCATTCATTCATTCATTCATTCATTCATTCATTCATTCATGCATCCATCACAATGGCTATGAGTAGCTCTTTTGGTTGAACAAGGCCTTTAGTGAGGAAGGAGTAGGCGACATTGAAACAACGACATTCCAAGCATTTTCATCATTGTGCAGTCGTTTGGTTAAAGGATGAAATGGAATCTTTTTTCATTTTCAGGGGTGTTTTTATAGTGTAGGTTATTACTAAACCTGTTCCGATAGGCTGCCGAACTCTGAAAACTAACCAGATCAAGCTTGAAGGCTCGTCAGGATTACTCAAGCAAGGTGCGCCGTTATATATTTCGCTCCATGGTCCGCAGTGTCCCTGCAACTGCATTGGTATGAAAATCACCGTCCTAGCGCTCTGCCATCGCAGAGTAAATAGCACTCTCAATCATCGAACACTTTACTTTATCGAAACACAGTCAATGTCTGATGCCCAAACGGTGAAGGGTAGTTGGGTTAGTAACTCTACCGCAGTCGTCTCCATGGTCCAACACAACACGATATTATTAAAGTGAGCTAGAAAAATTGTGCCCTAAATCATTTTTATTGTAACTATACAACATTGCTCAACACGTTCGAAAGTTGGGCAAGTGCTGCTTCCCATCCTCCTTTTGCGGTAGTCTTTTCAAACCTTTTCGAGTATGATGCAGTACCTAGCTGATTGCGCGACGTCGCGATCACCAGAGAACCGCGGCAGAAAAGCGGAACGTAAAGTTACTTCATCTTCGATGGCGGCCCGCCTTGGTGGATCAGTGGCTATATATAGGGTGCTCGGCTGTTGAACCCGAAGGTCGCGGGTTCGATCCCGGCCGCGGCGGTCGCATTTCGATGGAGGTGAAATGGTAGAGGCCCGCGTACCGTGCGATGACAGTGCACGTTAAAGAACAGCAGATGATCAAAATTTCCGGAGCCCTCCACTACGGCGTCTCTCATAATCATATCGTGGTTTTGGGACGCAAAACCCCAGATATTATTATCTTCGATGGCGTGTGCAGTGTGCGTGCTTGTTCGAAAATCGAGCGTTCAAATACCGGACGCTTGGCAGGCGATTGACTAGGTGGCGCCTAGGTTGCCAACAACGCCAAAGTCAGAGTGAGGCCGACGATCTGCAGCGAAACAACGTTAGGACCAAGGGATGGCACATTGACTGTTTATTCGCACGAGTACCTTGTGACACGCTTTGTTATCTTCCAGACTACCCTGTCAATGCAAGTTGTACGAGAACCCTGATAAATCTTTTTTGAAAAAATATACAAAGGGGATTCAATGCATTAAGCTTGGGGTTGTATATGAAAGAATTGACATTAAGGCAAAAAAAATTGGAGTTATGTAATCAGTACAATTTACTATGAGCAGCAACTGGTATAAACGCTTCGGCAAACTGGGACGCAATTGATTGTTGTGGTTCAAGTAAAACCTATATTTAAAAGTCACAGTTTCACCGCAAGGGTGAAGCAATGAATGCGATAGCAAAAAATTGTAATGTTATACGAAGTGAGGCTGGCAGCTAACTCTTTTGGATCCGATCTCACGCAACTCTAGAAAACGCTTGTTTAAGAGAATCTTCGCGTTGAGAGCGCAGCACGCAGAAGGGTACGCCGGCCCGGCCGCCGAGAAGGGGAGATGAGAAGGGGGAGATAAAGCGCGCGCCCGCGCCCGCGCTCGTAAAATCGAACGTCCCCCCCCCCCCCCCCATCTGCTGTCGGCCGCCGAGAAGGGGAGATAACGCGCGCGCCCCGCTCGTAAAATCGAAGGTCGCTCGAGGGACTCCCCCCCCCGCGTCTTTTCACGCTCACGAACGACCGGCGGGCCCGGTTATATATATACATATACATATACGGCAAATGACGCCGACGCCGACGGCGAAAACCAGCCGCGAGTGTCCATATAATTGCTATCGCAATAATAGCAAAAGCCTTAGATGCCACGTAAAACAAAAAAAAAAGGGGGGGGGGGGACCATCAGCGCAGGCGGCGGTGTCAAGACAAACGATGCCAAAATTCACGTGATCAGAGATCATGGCTTGATCTCCAAAATTCACGACGTCATTATACGTCACTCTGACGTCACATCAAGACGACATCATCACGTGGTCAAAGGTGCGCCGATCCCGGAGGCTGTGCGAAACCACGTTACGTGCAGAAAGCTTTCGGGGTGTCGGGAGGCAAGTATCAATGCGTCAACTGACAAGAAAAGACAAGATGGCTCACAGTTATTCGCAAGGGTTGCCAACACGCTCAGAGTGAGTTGAACTATCAGACACCTAAATCTTGCATTAGGGTCGCTTTACTTTTTAATGGGTTAACGACAAAGCGTTCACCGGATCGTGCAATAATCAAAATCGATGCGGGTTTTTCGTCGATTAATCTGAATTTTTGGCAGAGAGTTTTGAAAAGACTGAAACAAAGTTTGCATTCGCGCACAACCCTATTCATTTGGTTGGTGGAACCAACACGAAAGTTTGCTGAACAAGAAAGAGGGGGTGAAACGTGTTGTAAATGTTTTGTTCTTTTTGGTCGGCGCATCGTTTAGCTTTTACACTACGAAAACCACAGGCGTGTAGAAGTTTATTGATAATTAATATTACTTATTTGGTTAATTAATAAATACTATTGGCGCTAATGACTGGTGAAGGGACAAAGAACGTATGGTATGAAATCAAGCTAGACAGCAATTAAGGCGATTATGGAGACGTAGAGTGATAGGGAATCGTGGAAAAGAGAGAGTGTGGCTGAAATATTGGGGAACATAAAATGCCCCTATACGTTGGCGCTTATTGCATATGTTGAGGTATAGCGCAATGAAAGGATGCAGGAGGACAGGAAACTGAAGCGACGGAGCCACCTAGGGGCACAGAGAGCATCCCAGCACACATCACTAACGTTCCCGTAGTTTTCGTAGAAATGTGTCGTTCCACTACGCCAAACCTTGACGCTATGTAGCACCACCTAGGACACTATTCTGGTTTCTTGAACTTGATGAATGAAACACAGCAGGACGCAGCAGGAAATAAGGAATGAAAATGACGCGAGAAACAGGTGAGGTTCAATAAAATATCCGTAATAAATCTAGTATGTGATCTAAGAAAAACAACGTTACAGATTTTGGTTTTTAGCGCCCGTAACCGGATCACATGAAAAATTATAGGCACACGCTAGGAAGTTGTGTGCCCGATGAAGAGCGTTATGCGACAAGGAATTTTTCCAAACGGTTCATTAGAAGTTCAGAAAACCAATATTTTGAAAGCGGCGCGAAACCATGATGCGAGCAGGTAAGCGTGAAACCCTTACCATTCGCCATGTGTAGCCTTCTCAAGCCAAATTGCCTCACTGCCTTCTTCGGCATTGGGAGCCGGCAGGATCACATGACGCTAACGCATGAACACGTCATGCGCACGCAAGGTCATGTGCTCATGACGTGCCCAAGCCAGCCCGAACACTTCGAGCGGTGTTATATATGTTCTGTTAGGCGTTCTCTGTGGTCTACTGCCATGTTTCTGCGGGGGTGGATCCCTCAGCGGGCGCACGTCTGGAGAGGCGAGCACGGATCATGAATCCTTACCGTGACACACCGCGCCGCATCGCTGAATCTACTCTCAGAGACGATTCCCCGAAAATACGCCGAGCGCTGTCACGGCTGGCGGCCGTATGACGCGGACCCTGCGAGAACACAAGCGGACAAAAGCAGGCAGATTAGGCTCGCATCTAACTGCGATTTGAATCATCGATGCAAGCAACAGATTACACGAATCACTCATGTCACCTCGAATAATGCTCGCAGTGTCACTTCCTACTGAAGGCGAGGTCAGCGCACGAATGTCTACGTAGGGGAGCCACGCCAAAGCACGGATAACTACGTAGCGCTATTGCTTGTGGCACGTCACCCCTCCATCTTGGGGGGGCGCGCCCGCGCGCCCACGAGATGAAAAGCAAGCAATTTGACCTATGTTTGCGGCGTATCGCGCTGCAAATTTTGGCGGACGTAATTGTGAACGCCCAGCGCATACATTCTGCCTGTCACCTCAAAATGCTCAGACCTGGTGAGGGGCCCTTCAACTTGTGGGAATCTAGAGCACCTCTCCTTTCGCGCCTCGTTCCCCAGCTAGCGAGTTTTGCCGGCGCCGCGTGGCTTGTTTGCCGAGAAACGCCGTCAAACGGAAACATGGCAGCCATTTGCATGGTTGCTGGGCTTTGTTCCTCGCGCAAGCCATGCTACCCTCTCCCCTGGCATCGAGCCTGCCATCGTGCGGCACGCTAGCACGTCACTGTACCACGCCTGTCTTCATTGGCTACCAGTGTCAACCCTCTCTGCACACAAGCTCGCTTCTGTCTGGCGCTTGCTCGCCGTGGGACGGATGCTCTCAGGCCTGCACGACACCTTCACGCGCTACTTAAGCAGACGGCATCTAATCCGTGCTCTCGTCTGCTCCCATATGTGTGATAGTCGTAGCGCCGCTCGCAAACGTACTCGGATTGGCCTTGCCCATGTTACTCCTGTGCCAGTGGCGTAGCCAAGGGGAGGGGAGGGGGGGGGTTCAAACCCCCCCCCGAATTTTTTTTATTTTGCTTGCGTATATGTAGACGCACACATACAAACGCACGCACGAACATAGTGGTTGAACCCCCCCCCCCCGAAAAAAATTTCTGGCTACGCTCCTGTCCTGTGCGGTCCGTGATCCCGTGGTTGTTGCACTGTGCTGCCTCTGGGGTTAATGGACCCGTGTTTGTTGACAACCTGCCTCGAGCGCCTTTTCTGCGCCGTGTCGGAGAGTCGACGAAACCCGGCCGTAACGTCTTTGTTCGTTGCAGTGGCGGAGTGCGTCGTGTCCCTTCCCCGTCGCGCTCATTGGGTAAGCACGTAGCTAACCTATCTCTACAAACCGCATGTTTTTTTCAACAGAAACTATGGATTTCATTTGTTTGAGGTACTTGATTAGCATGGCCGAATTTTGAAGACTATCATCTTTGTCTTAGTGACAACCAATGCTTCTAACCCTTACGGGAAGCTCCCGTATCTTTTCATCAATACTTTATTTCTTTATTTAAAATAGAGACGTTAGGCTTTGAAGCAGGTCTGGGCGTTGCTTCGTCGAAGACACTTCGAAAGGTCAGGTCTGGCAACTGGCGAGCGCGATGATGACGATGATTCCCGGAATAATCGCACAACCCACTACGGGGGATCAGCCACGAAGCGTGCGGCAGTAGAACTTCCGAAAAAAAGAAAAGAAATAGCGCAAAAAAAAAAGTGACAGTGGTAAAGGCAGCCATTTATAGTTATCCTCTTTTCCTACAGAGAAGCGTCGGTCATTCGCATTCGAGTACAATTACCGGCGGAATAAGGAGCCATCCTGGTGACCTAGAGGCCAGAAAACACAGGAGGATCGTAGCAGTGCTTCAGCAGGGACACGCGGACAATATTCCTAGCCACAACGACGACGCTCGGAAGGCGGTTCCAGTGGCTCCGTCAGGTAGTTCACCACAGATGTTCGTTGAAGTACACGATGTGTACCGTGGCACTTCAGGACCAGCTTGGTGGAAAGGCCAGGATCAGTAGACTGTCGAGCCAGCCAGAAGCATAGCAAGTAGTATTAGTGGATGCTTCATGTAGTGCTTCTGTCACCCCTGGTCTTGTGTTGCGAATGAGCGTGCAAATTGCCGGCATTCTTCAGTGTATGTAGTCGCGTGGACATGGAGCCGTGGAATCTGAGGCGTCGGGTCGGTGCAGAAGAATAATGTCCGTAGTGTCTGTCCGCAAAGGAGAAAGCAAAGCGCAAACCGAGTAGTGCTTTGAATAGCGGCATTATTAGCGAATGTGACAAATGGTTTAGTACTCGGTGCCAATTGGAGTGGTTTGACGATTTGTACATAGATAGGATTTCCCAAAGGGTGCTGTTAAAATATTCTGTCATCCTGTTGGTTTGAGGATCATAGGCGCTGGTGGTGCGGTGAACGACGCGGCATTCACGCACTGTTCGAAGCACTGCTATGGTGACGTCTCAGAAGGACACATAATCGCGTTCAATCAGGCCACTCTCGAGGAGCTCCGTGACGAATGAAAAAAATTTTGAATAATAAAAGTGGCAACCTCTTATGGTCCAGAAGACGGAAGACTTGAAGTTTCGGCGCACCGTGCGAGGTGACGGGCGGACACAATTATCCATTGGTGTCCGCCTGCGGTGCTAGGGAAGACCGTAGATGTCGAGCAGGACGCGGTCCAACGGTCGGGTGGGGCATGGCGAAAATAATAAGGTTCCGGAGGCTTAGGAGAGGGGGGGAGGGGTGGTTCTGCGTCCCTGGCACGTGGAACACGACTGAACGTACTTTCGAATAAAACGGTACATGCCACGCCAGTTATTATCGGCCGCTTTATCGTGGGTAGTATTTGTGAAGCAAATTCGTTTGGGAAACAGCGTTGAACGGGAAGGGGCGTCTGCGGGCGAATGTTTTTGGCTAGGCTGATACACCGTGCTGATGTCGTATTGTTAGAGGCGTAACGCCCATCGGGTGAGCCGAGCACATGGATCTTTTCGTGACGACAACCAGCACAGGGCATGGTGGTCAGTCACTACGTCGACATTGGGCTCGTACACGTAAGGTCGAAATTTCTCTATAGTCCAAATAATGGCAATACTTTCCTTTTCAGCAACAGAATAGATGGCTTCGTCTTTGTAAGGTTCCGCTTGCCTAGGCAGTGATGTATCGGCTTTGTAAGATTCGGCTTGCATAAGCAACTACGCACCCTTCAAAGTCATCTTCCTTTGCGCACCAATAGCGCCCAACCAGGCACCGCTAGCGTCGCTGTCGATCTCAGTAGGTGAGAGGTCGAAGTGTCGGAGAAGAGGCGGCGACATGCAGAGACGGGGCAGTTGGTTAAAACGTCGTCCTAAGAGGGAGACCATGCCGAAGGGTCATTAGTGCTAGCGAGGACCTCGGTCAAAGGAGCGAGGATAGCAGCGAAATCACAGACGAAGCACCAGAAGTTGCAAAAAAGGTCGATGAAGCTTCAGACCTGTTTCATGATAGCTTGTTTGAAGAAAAATGTGAGCTTCTATGAGTTTGGCAGGTTCGCGTAGGATATCGTCAAACGAAACCGCATGCACTTGAATCGTATGCTTTTAAGCGGCGAAACGGCACTATTTCAATATCAGTTGCAGTCCGCCGGCGGAGAGGCAAGCGAGAAGTTGGTCGAGGCGGGTTATAGGAGACGAGAAACCGGAGGAAAAGATCACAATGCAAAGATAAATATTCGGCTTGAGGCCTCGAGGGATCGCGTCCATCATCGACTTGAACCTAACAGGCTTATTGCAGAGGCCGAAGGGCAGGACTGTGAACTCGTAGAGGCCGTCGTGTGTTTCGTAGAAGCCGTCGTGTGTCTACTGTGTTTCTTCACCCTTGCGTCTTTGTGCTACCCTTCCTAAACAAGTGAGATCATGCACCAACTAGCCCAATCCAAAGTAGTGCGCGTGATAAAAATCGTTTTTCGTGATCGGCATCCGCCATCGGTACCTGCCAGTATCCACAGGGCAGACATAAAGAAGAGAAGAATTATGCTCCTAGTAGGCAATCCAAGGCATCGCCGATGCGTGGCAGAGGATAAACAGCCCTGCGCGTGGTTCAGTTGAGATGGTAGTAACACACGCAAAACCTGATGGATCCGCCCTTTTTCTTTACCAGCACATCCGGAGAGGCCCAGGGACTGCTGGACGGCTGAATTTTTTCCACGTTTTAGCATATCGTCTATATCTTGATTGATAACACGACAATTCGGCCGTCTGCACAGGCTATGGACGTTGTCACAATGGGGATCGTTGACTGATATCGATGCGGTGAACGACTGCCGATGTTCGCCCAAGTGAAGGCTGGTCGTGGTCGAAGGAGGTTCCAAAGCGCTTGGAACCTCCTTCGATTACGAACCTCCTTCGAACCTCCTGCGCATTACGAAGACAATGTCTTCGTAATGCGCAAGCACCAGGTCGGAATCGACGGCATTGCAGAATAGGCATGTACGTTGTCACAATAGTGATCATGGACTGGTCGCGCGACCAAGTTAATCGCAAAGCGACTGGTCGCATTCAGTGGCGTATGGCCGCTGTGGTCGCAAAGAGAATGCGTTGGCTATGTCGCTCGGCGCTCGATTTCTCATTCGGTGACTGCAGTCGCAAATAACTGAACCAATCAGATGCGCAGGAACAGGGCGCCAGCTAATTTTTCTCGCCAATAGCAATGCGAGCCGACGTGAACTCTGTGTGTCGACGGGTATAACTCGGCCGCAGATGGGAACGTAGGTCGGGTCGAGTGGCTTTTTAGTCGCCGGTCAAAAACTGTCGCCCGACCGGTGCTTGCCGCAAGTTTGAATGAGCCTTTACAAAGGATTGAGACAACTCACATGCGAGATACCGCGGGCATTTTATAGCGAAACAGTTTACTTCTAGGCCATGCGCTCCCAGGTTGGGTATCCCGTCCATATCGGCCTTGATATCTGCATGAATGGGAGCATGAAAAAAATTGTGTGGCAGCGGATTGAAGTAGTGTGGTGTCGCTGCTGCAGCATGACGTAGAGCGATGACATACCGTAGATAGCGAATCTGCGCAGCGTGCTCACGCTGGAGGAATTAGCGTAAAGGCATTGTCAGCAGCAACGCGAATACAGGCAGCGAAAGCGGGACCGTGCGAAAGGTGATAATGCGCCCAGAGACCCTGAGTCAGAGATATAGCTTTGCTGTCTACAGTCGCTAACGCCGGAGAGGCGTTACAGCTGAAACGTGAATACATTGAGAGAGAGAATAAACTTTTATTATCAAATGCACACAGAGCCTTCCTTGAGTGGGGCCCTCAGTCCAGGGCTCCATTGCCTTGCGCGACCCTGCGAGCCCGCTGGACCAGCTGCTGCTGTTCCTGCCGGCGTAAGCTGAGCAGTGCAGACTCCCAAGAGGAAGGGGTGGTGTTGGGAATGGGAGGAACGCCCTGTGGGGCAGAGCATTCCCACGTGGAGTGGTACACTGTCGGTACGGATCCACAGAAGGGGACAGTAGGAGGGGTAGAGTGTCGGATGAAAGCGATTTAGCATATAGAGGCAAGGAAATGAATTGGTCTGTAGTTGCCGCCAAGCGACAGCATCTGCTCTGTTAAGTGAAGGATGAGGAGGAGGATACGTATAACGGCTCTGTCGGTAGTACTCCAGCGTGGCGTTGTAGTTTAGTGGCTCTGTCGGTGCGTCGTCTGGATTGGACAGCTCTTCCAATGCAAAAGTGGACAATGCGGCGTAACACCGTGAATGTCGCCGGCTCTAGACGTTTACAGCAGCAACGCGATTGCAAACGCGAGTAGACCTGCGCTAGTATGCGACCGCGTAAGGTTGCGGGCCCTCGAATTCCCTATTCCCGCCGAAACCAAAAAAAAAAAAAAACGTACCTCCGCAAGGTGACGCGCTGTATTCTTGATTCATGGATACTTACGTTCGGTATGATATGACCATGCCGCATTACTGCAAAAAGGAAAGCAGCATTATACAGTTGTCGCCGCAATAACCGTACCACACCAGCTGTATTTTAGCATGAATGATAGCTAAAGCCGGTTCCGTTTTCTAAAAGATGTCTAATATTGACTTGTGTCTGCTAAATGACGGATAATGTCGACTAGCGTTGGTTAATGTGAAATACATTGTTGCCATGGCCACTCACCACGGCGAGGAGGCTCGCCTCTTTAATCACTGTATTACAGTGACGGCGCAGTGCTTATACACTCGCGGCATCCGAACCGTATGGCAGCACAGAATATTCTATTTCTGGGTGGTCATGTGGCCATGTCACTTGGGCGCGCGTAACATACGCTTGGGCTATTTTTCATTCCTTAATTTTTCATTCGCATTCATTCATTCATTCATTCAATCATCCATTCATCACTATGAATGGATGATTGAATGGCTATTAGCATTTCTTTTCGTTGAACACGGTCTATGCCTAGTGAAGATTTCAAAGGAGACACTGGAGCGGCGACATTACATGCATTTTCATTATTTCGCAGTCGTTTGGTTAAAGGATGAAATGGAATCTTAGGTTATTTTTAGGATGTTTTTTTTGTAGCACACGTAATGAATAAAGTTGTTTCGATAAACAGCCTAACTCTGAAATGCAACG
>JALIZH010013133.1:60000-71707 GCA_030522465.1 Rhipicephalus appendiculatus
AAAACTTGCAATGCTTCCGATCTTGGAGGCCTTGCGAAACCACATTATGTGCAGGATGCTTTCTGGTGGCGGCGTGGCAAGGGTCAATACATAAACTAGGATGAAAATTTGGTCAGAAGTTTCCAACGCGCTCAATCTGAATGCCACCCTCATACACCTTAAGGGGGGTATGGTAGGGCAAATGGTATATGTCAGTTTTAACGTAATATTTCAGAAACGGCTGCAAGTATTCACATAAAAGTTCACGTGCTCACAAAGAATGCCACTGGCTATCACGTGACACCCTTTTTGTATGCCTGGGTTGCCTATCCTTCCTGTGGCCCACTCCCAAATTTTAAAGTGGTTCAATTATTCAATGTACCTTTTCTCTGGAACCACCGAAAGGAATGTGATTATATTAAGGCGTGTTATTCTTGAAACCTGTAGGTTATATCTGAACTAAAAAAAATAAGACATCCTTTATGGAGTTTTTGTAAAAAAAAATAAAATTACTCCACGCACAAAGCCACAGAGGGTGTCCATTGCTGCGTAATTTTTTTTACAGCTTCACTTTTTAGAAAACCGGCAATATTTTTAGTTCAGATTATTTACAACTTATCGTAGCACATGCATGCAAAGTTTAATCGTAATCGATTCAATACTTTTTGAGAAAAGGTACATTGAAGTTGAGAAATTTATAAAAACCGTGATTTGAGAAAAACGAAGTTTTATGTGAGCGTACTGCGTACGCCAGGGAGCGCGGCGCACTTTGGCGCGGCATTTAAACCGCTTGGAGCGGCCGCTCAACGTCCTGGCTAACACAGGTTTGTTCCTCAAAGTGCAGTGGATTTTTAGCTGTCAAAATTGCAAATTCGATTTTTTGGGAGGTTTACCCTACCATACCCCCTTAATCTTTCGTTGAGGCCACTTTACTTTTTCGCGGGTTAACGATTAAATGTTCACCAGATTATCCAATAGTCACTATCTATGTGGCTTTTTTGTCGACTATTCTGAGTTTTTGACAAAGGGTTTCCAGAAGTCTGAAACGAATGTTCTACTCAAGCACGACGCTATTTATTTCCTTGATCAAACCAACACGAAAAGCACAAGTGCCTAACAGTTTAATTGATAAATATTACTCATTTTGGTAATTCATAAATACAGTTGGTGCTGATGAAGGGTGAAGGGATAAACAGCGTATGGTATAAACCGTTTTCACAGAGCGAGGAGGTGTGGTCTGGCAACTCTCGTTTTCCTCTTTTCTGGTGTGTGGAAACAGCTCGAAGTGCGCGAAACGGCGTCGAGTACACACCATAAGCGTGGTATGTAAATCATGGCAGACATGAAATGCATGTCATGATTTTCGTGTTACCACCTGCCACTTATGTTCGTCATACAGTCGCGTCATGCAACGTCAATTCTGGTGTGTATCATGTCAGCCAACCCGCCGCCTGCGCACTATGAGCGTGGCATGGAAGTCAAGCCATACATGACATGCATATCGTTGTTTTCATGTTACCACCTGTCGTTCATGTTCGTCATACGGTAAGCTCATGTATTACGAATTTTGGTGCATATCAAGCTGTTCAACATGGTGGATCAGCGTATTTGCGTAATTTGAGCCGTGTTGTGTATATCGTGCACGGGCTTACGAGGCACGTGCACTACACAGGCGTCTAAATGGTAGGCGACAGTCTTACGTGACGCCAGCAATCACTTAACAACAAAGAGGTCACCTTTATCGAAACTAAGTGCAAGCAGCTTTGGTTGGTGCATTACTGCGGAACGAGCAACGCTACACTATACCTTGTTGAGTCATAGGGTGCACATGTAAGCGTTTGTGTGCTACTTTGCATTTTCAAGTATGAGAAACGGTATGTATATATATATTTTTTTTAATTCACATAAACCATGGGTTCCCAAAGCGCGTTCCGCGGAACCCAGGGGTTCCGTGAAGAACACCACAGGGTTTTGCGAGCGGCCAGAACGATTGCAACCTGTTCCCATTTTACCCCTATGAGCAACTAATTTATTCATTCAGACAAGCAAATTTGCGTTGCATTTTGCACTTAACGAAGCCATCGCATGCCACATCAGCACATGGGGTGTCTGCAGGTAACGAGAGACGCACTTGGTAGCAGCACTAAAGGTTCGCCGTGTAGTGCGCACCGTGGAACTTTTCACGATTTGCTGACCTGAAGACAGATCACATGAAATCAGCTGCACTCAAGTTTTAAGCGCAGCATCGCGTTGAAATGAAGCCCAGAACGCTGCAAAACGATGCACAACAAACGAAGGAAGCGTAGTCACCGGGAACCATCTCCGAAGGACCATCCATCAGATTCATTGACGACGCAAGGGTTCAGCTGATGGTTTCCTGCAAAATTTATCAAAAACATAATACATGAGAACTGCAAATCATGCCAGAGGCATGAAAACAGAGGACATTGAAGCCGCGGGTACTCATTAAATTCCATACAGTCTGCCAATCCATGAGAACACCCAGGTTCTTGAACAGACCGCACAGAACATCAATCATAATTGCGACACAACAATATAAAAAAAGCCGGCAGATCCCACACATTGTGGGAATCGATGTAATGCGAAGCAGCCAAATCATGCTTTACAAAATTCGCATGTCATGTTTTACATGTCAGGACCTGTCATACAGTCACGTCGCGCAATACCAAATTTGGTGTATATCAAGCTAACGAAACGGCCGCGAGCGCGCCATGAGCGTCGCATGTAAGTCATGTCGCACATGACAAGTCATGATTTTCATATTACCACTGGTCATTTTTGTTCGTCATACAGTCACGACACTCAATACCAAATTTGTTGTATATCAAGCTAACGAAACGGCCGCGAGCGCACCATGAGCGTGGCATGCTAGTCATATCGCACATGACAAGTCATGATTTCTATAGTACCACTGGTCATTTATGTTCGTCATACAGTCACATCACTCAATACCAAATTTGGTGTATATCAAGCTAACGAAACGGCCGCGAGCGCGCCATGAGCGTGGCATGTAAGTCATGTCGCACATGACAAGTCATGATTTTCATATTACCACTGGTCATTTTTGTTCGTCATACAGTAACGTCACTCAATACCAAATTTGGTGTATATCAAGCTAACGAAACGGCCGCGAGCGCGCCATGAGCGTGGCATTCAAGTCATGTCGCACATGACAAGTCATGATTTCCATATTACCACTGATCATTTATGTTCGTCATACAGTCACGTCACTCAATACCAAATTTGGTGTATATCAAGCTAACGAAACGGCCGCGAGCGCGCCATGAGCGTGGCATGTAAGTCATGTCGCACATGACAAGTCATGATTTTCATATTACCACTGGTCATTTTTGTTCGTCATGCAGTCACATCATTCAATACCAAATTTGGTGTATATCAAGCTAACGAAACGGCCGCGAGCTCGCCATGAGCGTGGCATGTAAGTCATGTCGCACATGACAAGTCATGATTTTCATATTACCACTGGTCATTTTTGTTCGTCATACAGTCACGTCACTCAATACCAAATTTGGTGTATATCAAGCTAACGAAACGGCCGCGAGCGCGCCATGAACGCGGCATGTAAGTCATGTCGCACATGACAAGTCATGATTTTCATATTACCACTGATCATTTATGTTCGTCATACAGTCACGTCACTCAATACCAAATTTGGTGTATATCAAGCTAACGAAACGGCCACGAGCGCGCCATGAGCGTGGCATGTAAGTCATGTCGCACATGACAAGTCATGATTTTCATATTACCACTGGTCATTTTTGTTCGTCATGCAGTCACATCATTCAATACCAAATTTGGTGTATATCAAGCTAACGAAACGGCCGCGAGCGCGCCATGAGCGTGGCATGTAAGTCATGTCGCACATGACAAGTCATGATTTTCATATTACCACTGATCATTTATGTTCGTCATACAGTCACGTCACTCAATACCAAATTTGGTGTATATCAAGCTAACGAAACGGCCACGAGCGCGCCATGAGCGTGGCATGTAAGTCATGTCGCACATGACAAGTCATGATTTTCATATTACCACTGATCATTTATGTTCGTCATACAGTCACGTCACTCAATACCAAATTTGGTGTATATCAAGCTAACGAAACGGCCACGAGCGCGCCATGAGCGTGGCATGTAAGTCATGTCGCACATGACAAGTCATGATTTTCATATTACCACTGGTCATTTTTGTTCGTCATGCAGTCACATCATTCAATACCAAATTTGGTGTATATCAAGCTAACGAAACGGCCGCGAGCGCGCCATGAGCGTGGCATGTAAGTCATGTCGCACATGACAAGTCATGATTTTCATATTACCACTGATCATTTTTGTTCGTCATACAGTCACGTCACTCAATACCAAATTTGGTGTATATCAAGCTAACGAAACGGCCGCGAGCGCGCCATGAACGCGGCATGTAAGTCATGTCGCACATGACAAGTCATGATTTTCATATTACCACTGATCATTTATGTTCGTCATACAGTCACGTCACTCAATACCAAATTTGGTGTATATCAAGCTAACGAAACGGCCACGAGCGCGCCATGAGCGTGGCATGTAAGTCATGTCGCACATGACAAGTCATGATTTTCATATTACCACTGGTCATTTTTGTTCGTCATACAGTCACGTCACTCAATACCAAATTTGGTGTATATCAAGCTAACGAAACGGCCGCGAGCGCGCCATGAACGCGGCATGTAAGTCATGTCGCACATGACAAGTCATGATTTTCATATTACCACTGATCATTTATGTTCGTCATACAGTCACGTCACTCAATACCAAATTTGGTGTATATCAAGCTAACGAAACGGCCACGAGCGCGCCATGAGCGTGGCATGTAAGTCATGTCGCACATGACAAGTCATGATTTTCATATTACCACTGGTCATTTATGTTCGTCATACAGTCACGTCACTCAATACCAAATTTGGTGTATATCAAGCTAACGAAACGGCCACGAGCGCGCCATGAGCGTGGCATGTAAGTCATGTCGCACATGACAAGTCATGATTTTCATATTACCACTGGTCATTTTTGTTCGTCATGCAGTCACATCATTCAATACCAAATTTGGTGTATATCAAGCTAACGAAACGGCCGCGAGCGCGCCATGAGCGTGGCATTCAAGTCATGTCGCACATGACAAGTCATGATTTCCATATTACCACTGATCATTTATGTTCGTCATACAGTCACGTCACTCAATACCAAATTTGGTGTATATCAAGCTAACGAAACGGCCACGAGCGCGCCATGAGCGTGGCATGTAAGTCATGTCGCACATGACAAGTCATGATTTTCATATTACCACTGGTCATTTTTGTTCGTCATCCAGTCACATCATTCAATACCAAATTTGGTGTATATCAAGCTAACGAAACGGCCGCGAGCTCGCCATGAGCGTGGCATGTAAGTCATGTCGCACATGACAAGTCATGATTTTCATATTACCACTGGTCATTTTTGTTCGTCATACAGTCACGTCACTCAATACCAAATTTGGTGTATATCAAGCTAACGAAACGGCCGCGAGCGCGCCATGAACGCGGCATGTAAGTCATGTCGCACATGACAAGTCATGATTTCCATATTACCACTGATCATTTATGTTCGTCATACAGTCACGTCACTCAGTACCAAATTTGGTGTATATCAAGCTAACGAAACGGCCGCGAGCGCGCCATGAGCGTGGCATGTAAGTCATGTCGCACATGACAAGTCATGATTTCCATATTACCACTTTTCATTTATTTTCATCATACAGTCACGTCACTCTATACCAAATTTGGTGTATATCAAGCTAACGAAACGGCCGCGAGCGCGCCATGAGCGTGGCATGCAAGTCATGTCGCACATGACAAGTCATGATTTCCATATTACCACTGGTCATTTATGTTCGTCATACAGTCACGTCACTCTATCCCAAATTTGGTGTATATCAAGCTAACGAAACGGCCGGGATCGCGCGATGAGCGTGGCATGTAAATCATGCTTTTCATGACAAGCTAGTCATGATTTTCATGATATGACCAGCCATTTATGTTCGCAATACGGTCATGTTATGCCACACCAAATTTGTTATAAATCCCATTAACGATACGGCCAGGAGAGCACAAAGTCGTAGGCGGCTAGATAGATAGATAGATAGATAGATACGCTCAAAGTCACCGAAGTTCGCTAAGAAATGCTTCGCATTTAAAACCTACAAGCACAGACCCTTTATACTAGTCGGCGACTTCAACGTAGATATTATGGACCTTAAAACCTAGCTTTGTCGTCGACTCTTTATGTCACTTTATGTCACTCAATTTACATTATATAGGGCAACGCTCGGGTAACGTACGGTTACTCACCCATACGATACTTAGAGCTTCGCCAACTCGTCGCGATTCACTTCGTGGAGATGCGTGGATTGTTTTTTTTTTTTTTTTGTTTCTTTTTTTGTATTTCGCGGGCATTTGTAGTTAGCAGAAAAACACTAATAATTAATAGATATAGAGTTCGAAACTGTCTAATCAGACGTTTTGCAAACCGATCGACAACATTCTCATTGGAACTTTTCGCTCATCTTCGTTGCTTCAAAAGTCAGTTAATTAAAGCGGCCTAATTAAGCAATTAATCATAACATAAAAAAATAGTCCGACTCACTCGCAGGCAACAGTCAGCAACATGCATTTGGTCGCGTCGTCATTTGCGTGTGTTGGCATATTTTTAAACTCAGGCTAAGGAAAGCTGGGGCCCCCTGTATGCGTGAATTTGTGAAGTTGCAAGCATATTTGGCCGATGTGACGAGTGCGAATTGTAAATGATTCAGTGTACGGTGTACTATCGCGCTCAGTATGAGCTACATCATGCGAGCGCGTGGCCCAGCGCTCTGCAAGGCTGTAAAGTGGCGCCAATTGTGCCATATTTTCGAGTTATTGGGAGAGAGCGTGGCTATTCCTGTAAGTGCGCATCACTCCCTATTGCTTGCTTTCACCCTGGCCCTCTTTTTATTTGAAGGAACGTTTTGCCATTTATTTAGCTTTACTGAAGAAAAATTCGAACTGTGTGTGTCAAGCCACGGCGGCCGTTATCATTTTCGAAGCTGACATCACGACAGGGCAAAACGAGGGCGAGCGTGAAAGCAAGGCGAGGCGATGCACACTCAAAGAAACAGCTAAATGCTCCCCTGATAACTCCAAGTTATTTCACGATCGGCGGCACTGTACAACCTTACAGCGCTCTTGGCCACGCGCTCCCACGATGTAGCTCATACTGAGCGCGATAGTACACCACAGTGGAAGTGCCGCATGCGTTACAGTGTTGCGTTTAGAATAAAAGGTGGCCGATTTATGGTAGCATTTTCCACTCTACTACGGTGGACCATTATAGCGACATTCTCGTCGTGCTTCAGCTACATTTTGCGACGTGAACATCGAAAAGGCAAGAGATAGTTTTGATTTCACCATGCAAAGACACCTTTCCGTCGCAAGTTCTAAACAAGGAAAACTTGACCGTACCGACAAACTGTGTCACAGATTTTGACATAAATACTGAGTCAAGAATAATACTTTAGTCATGAACGAGCAAATGTTATTTTCCAAGGTGCTTAATAGTTAAATTAACTGGCTGAACGCATACTTTCTCTCCGAAAAAAAAATAACAGCTGGTAATGCTGGGACGACTCTCCTTGGTTAGAACTATAGTGAACTAGTTCTAGTTCACTATAGTTAGAACCAAGAACATACACTTATATTCATTAAGACAGTTGGGCGTCCGCAGACGCAGGCTCTAGCAGCCTGCGTCCGCAAACCTGCTGCGGACGCCCAACTAAAACTATTAAATGCGAAGCATTTCTTAGCGAACTTCGGCGACTTTGAGCGTATATCTATCTATCTAGCCGCCTACGACTTTGTGCTCTCCTGGCCGTATCGTTAATGGGATTTATACCAAATTTGGTATGGCATAACATGACCGTATTGCGAACATAAATGGCTGGTCATATCATGAAAATCATGACTAGCTTGATATACACCAAATTTGGGATAGAGTGACGTGACTGTATGATGAACATAAATGACCAGTGGTAATATGGAAATCATGACTTGTCATGTGCGACATGACTTGCATGCCACGCTCATGGCGCGCTCGCGGCCGTTTCGTTAGCTTGATATACACCAAAATTGGTATTCAGTGACGTGACTGTATGATGAACATAAATTACCAGTGGTAATATGGAAATCATGACTTGTCATGTGCGACATGACTTGCATGCCACGCTCATGGCGCGCTCGCGGCCGTTTCGTTAGCTTGATATACACCAAAATTGGTATTCAGTGACGTGACTGTATGATGAACATAAATTACCAGTGGTAATATGGAAATCATGACTTGTCATGTGCGACATGACTTGCATGCCACGCTCATGGCGCGCTCGCGGCCGTTTCGTTAGCTTGATATACACCAAAATTGGTATTCAGTGACGTGACTGTATGATGAACATAAATGACCAGTGGTAATATGGAAATCATGACTTGTCATGTGCGACATGACTTGCATGCCACGCTCATGGCGCGCTCGCGGCCGTTTCGTTAGCTTGATATACATCAAAATTGGTATTCAGTGACGTGACTGTATGATGAACATAAATTACCAGTGGTAATATGGAAATCATGACATGTCATGTGCGACATGACTTGCATGCCACGCTCATGGCGCGCTCGCGGCCGTTTCGTTAGCCTGATATACACCAAATTTGGTATTGAGTGACGTGACTGTATGACGAACAAAAATGACCAGTGGTAATGTGAAAATCATGACTTGTCATGTGCGACATGACTTGCATGCCACGCTCATGGCGCGCTCACGGCCGTTTCGTTAGCTTGATATACACCAAATTTGGTATTGCGCGACGTGACTGTATGACGAACATAAATGACAGGTCCTAACATGTAAAACATGACATGCAAATTTTGTAAAGCATGATTTGGCTGCTTCGCATTACATCGATTCCCACAGTGCGTGGGATCTGCCGGCTTTTTCCTCTACGCTTATATTTTGGTTGCACGGCTGCAGTTGGGTAATGTTTTTTTTTAAAGGAGCCAAAACAAGATTAATGCAGCCAATAGTAGCGATTTCTTCAAATTTTAATGCCGTGCTTGTATCCCCAAAACAAAAGTGACACTAGGGCATTTTTTAAGCGCGGAGCACTTGGGGGCCAGGCTTTCACCGTCGCTTGGCGTAACGCTCCATGTGTAGCTTACTGTGTGTGCGCTCGCGCCAAGGAGAAGTCTTCTTCCTTTTGTTCTTCGAGCGCCTTGATGATGATAATTGAGCGCGCGCTCGCGCCGGGCGAAGTCTTGTTCCTTTTGTTCTTTGAGTGCCTTGATGATGATACTTATCATCAGCAGCAAAAAAACAACTACCGCGAAATCCCAAGGAAGCGCCCCGACCCCCCCCCCCCACGTACGGTGAAAGAAAATTCGACAAGAATTGGAGGGCTGGCCCTCACTCGGTCGCAGATCAAAATTCATGATGGCGGAGGAAGAGCCGCTGAGAATAAAGAACGCACATCCATCATCATTATTAGCCTTAGTACGCCCACTGCAGGGCAAAGGCCTCTCCCATGTTTCGCCAGTCAACCCGGTCCTGTGCTATCTGCTGCCACGTTATACCTGCAAACTTCTTAATCTCATCTGCCCACCTAATTTTCTTTCTCCCCCCTCAAGCGTTTGCCTTCTCTTGGAATCCAGTCAATTACCCCTAATGACCAGCGGTTATCCTGCCGACATGCTACGTGCCTGGCCCATGTCCATTTCTTCTCTGCTCTCTTCCTGTCTCTTAAGGTTAAACCTATCATTTTCCTTTCCATCGCTCGCTGCGTCGTCCTCAATTTAAGTTGAACCCTCTTTGTAAGTCTCCAGGTTTCTGCCCCGTAGGTAAGTACCGGTAAGATGCAGCTTTTATATACCTTCCTCTTGAGGGATAGTGGTAGACTACCATTCATGATTTGAGAATGCTTGCCGAATGTGCCCCATCCCATCCTTATTCTTCTAGTTATTTCACTCTCATGGTTCGGCTGCGCGGTTACTACCTATCCTAAGTAGACGTATTCCTTTACAACTTCCAGTGTCTCGCCATCTATCGCAAAGCGCTGTTCTCTGCCGAGCTTGTTCCACATTACTTTAGTTTTATGCATATTAATTTTCAGACCTACACTTCTACTTTCCGTATCCAGTTCAGTAATCATGAGCTGTAATTCGTCTCCCGCGTTACTCATCAATGCAATGTCAAGCGAATGGCAGGTTATAAGATACTCTCCATTAACTCTTATCCCTAACTCTTCCCAATCTAAGGCCCTGAAAACCTCCTGTAAACACGTGGTGAATAGGATTGGAGAGATCGTGTCTCCCTGCCTTACACCCTATTTTATTGGGATTCTGTCTCTTTCTTTATGGATGACTACGGTGGCTGTGGATCCGCTGTAGATTTCTTCCAGTATGTTTATATAGGCTTCGTCGATGCCCTGATTCCACACACCCACGCTTCTGATTCCGCACACCCATGCTTCTAATTAAATGCTTCAGTGAATACGCATGCACTCACTGTTTGCATTCGTCCTCGTTCGGAGAATAAAAACACAATGAAACAGTGAAAATGGCGGGAAGGGAGAGCAGGGACATGTCTCAAATCTCCCGAAAAATGGAGAGGGGCGCTTGCTCGGGATAGTGTGCTTGGCGTAACGGAGGCAAGACCACGTGTAAAAAGAGAGGAAAAAAAAAAAAACCAGGAAGCCAGCACGAAATAGAAAGACAGAGAAACGGAAAAAAATAGGAAGAAAAATAGAAAGGGAAAGAAATAAAGAGAGAGGAAGAAATAAATAGAAAACAAAAGACGGAAATAAAGACAGAAAAAAAAGCGAGAAAAGAGGAAAAGAATGTGACGAGGAAAGACCACTCAATATTTGGCCAATCCCCCACAGTCGGTGACTGGGTGTGAGCCACAGTCATAGGCGTGCGCACGAGGGGGGGGGGGTAGAGGGGGGCGGCCGCCCCCCCCCCCCCCTAGTCACCGAGGAAGGGGGGGCGCAAAGTCTGCCCAATGTATGAAGGGGGGCGCTGCGACGAGCCTTCACCCCCCCGGAAGGGGAACCCTGCGCACTCCTATGGCCACAGTGCAAGGTCAACAAGAACAAAAAGAAAACCGAAGGGGAAACAAAGAAGGCTGCCCGGCTCCGCTCTTCCTCCAGCCTTGGCATCCCTAGTGCGGAGCTGTTTGAGCATGGCTAAACTCGGGGATCGTCCGCACAGAACCTGGCGAATATGTGTTGCAGAAAGTGGGCATGTACCAAGCAGTTCCTAGCGTATAGCACATCCATGCATAGCCCCCAAAATAATTGATCTCACACCGCGACGCCAGTGTACCTGTATATACCTATAATTACCAACAGTTGGGTAAGTACATTCTGCTGAAGTCAAGGCGCTCATATAATAACGATGCCTCCAGCAGCACGCTCGGGAAACTGCGACCGACAGAGCAAAACGCAGGCGCGCATGCCAGTACGCATGAGCGCCGGCGGTACGAGGTTGACGAGTTGCTCATGTCGAAACTTGCCCTTCCTCCGCAACGGTCCGCGGTGGCTCGATCGGCAGGCCGGCGATTATCGTTCGGCGTTTTGTGTAGCGTTTTCAGCT
>JALIZH010013134.1:0-19137 GCA_030522465.1 Rhipicephalus appendiculatus
TGGCTACCTACCTACCTACCTACCTACCTACCTACCTACCTACCTACCTACCTACCTACTACTACTGTGACTACAGAGGAGGGACAGACCCACACCCTCAGGAGCTTCGCCCCTAAAAATGTGAAATTCAGTTCCTCGATTTGCTAATGCAGTTTCTGCATGGAAAAACTTGCTGGATGTACCACCCTAGAACGTAAAAACCGGCAGATCCCACGCACTGTGGGAATCGATGTGATGCGAAGCAGCCAGCTAGGAGAAAATCATGCTGTACATAATATGCATGTCATTATTTACATGTTAGGACCTATCATTTGTGTTCGTCATACAGTCACGTCACGCAATACAAATTTTGGTGTATATCAAGCTAGCGAACTGGACGCAAGCGCACCATGAGCGTGGCATGTAAATGGCATTGTAGATGACATGCATGCCATGATTTTCATGTTACAACCTGCCACTTATGTTCGCTTAATTTTTTACCTCGAATCGCAACGAGACGCGAGATCACTCTGCCTCCGTTTCGCATGCGTTCGTATTCTCGCGCTCTGCGCATCGTGCAGACGCCATCCACGTTCCAGCGTTTACATTGACGGACACGCTGTCAATTCCAAAGTGTGTTCCTCGAACGCCTGCGCCCACTGAGAGGGGGTCGGTCAGAATAGAAGGTGATGCGCGCGTCTCCCTCCTTGCATGATTAGAGACGCTGGTCACAGCGACGCTACGCAAGCAAACCGCGAGCGCTGTAAAGTCCAATGCGACCAGCGTCCGTTTGCGCGCCCCGGCGCCCAACTGGCACTTTGCCAGGGCACGGCTGGAGGGACGGACGGACGGGCGGACGTCGGACGTGAACATGAGACATTAAAGGCTTTCACCTTAAAATTTGTATGTCAAGCTGGCGAAACGGCCACAAGGGTGTCATGAGCGTGGCACGCAAGTCATGTTGCACATGACATGTCATGATTTGCATATTGCCACTTGTCATTTATCCTCGTCATACAATCACGTCACTGAACAGCAAATTTGGTGTATATCAAGCTAGCGAAACGGCCACGGGAGTACCATGAGTGTGGCATGCAAGTCATGTTGCACATGAGATATCATGGTTTCCATATTACCACTTGTCATTTATGCTCGTCATACAGCCACGTCCCTCAATGCGAAGTTTGTTGTATATCATGCTAGCGAAACGGCCACGAGTGTGTCATGAACGTGGCATGCAAGTCATGTTGCATATGACATGTCATGACTTCCGTATTACCACTTGGCATTTATGTTCGTCATACAGTAACGTCACGCCATACCAAATTTGGTGTATATCAAGCTAGCGAAACGGCCGTCAGCGCGCCATGAGCATGGCATGTAAATCATGTTGTATATGACATGCAGGTCATGATTTTCATATTACCACCTGTCATTTATGCTCGTCGTACAGTCACGTCCCTCAATACCAAACTTGGTGTATTTCAAGCTAGCGAAACGGCCACGAGAGTGTCATGAGCGTGGAATGCAAGTCATGTTGCACATGACATGCACGTCATTATCTGCATATTACCACCTGTCATTTATGTTCGTCATACAGTCACGTCACTCAATCCCAAATTTGGTGTATATCAAGCTAACGAAACGGCCGCGAGCCGGCCATGAGCGTGGCATGTAAATCATACTTTTCATGACAAGTTAGTCATGATTTTCATGATATGACCAGCCATTTATGTTCGTCATACACTCATGTTATGGCATACCAAATTTGGTATAAATCCCATTAACGATACGGCCAGGAGAGCACAAAGTCGTAGGCGGCTAGATAGATAGATAGATAGATAGATAGATAGATAGATAGATAGATACGCTCAAAGTCGCCGAAGTTCGCTAAGAAATGCTTCGCATTTAAAAACCAACCTTTCTTGAACTATAATTCAGCGCATTAAGATAGTGAAGAATGGCATAGCGACTTCATGCATCAAATCAGCCCTATCCAAATCGTGCGAGCATCTGATGGAATAAAGTGTTTCGATCGAGGTCGACTGCTTAAGAGGAGCCAGTTTTCCAGATAAGTGCGTCCTTCTGGCATGGGAAAAGAAACGCCGTGAGAGTAGAGAGATGAGGACCAAGGCATGGGTCGACGGGACTGATGATGAAGACGGGATGAAAACAAAGATGACAGTTGTTCCATACATGCACAACACGTCACATAGATTGAAAAACATAATTATTTTTGATATAGGTACTTACCACCAAGCGGCGGGTTAGAAACGTGGAAATTTTATTTGTTTTGTCGCAGTACATTATCTATTTTCTGTATATTTGTCTTAGAGTTTGTACTTCATACTATAAGCGCAAGACTCAAAACATGACATAACGTGGTAGGTTGCATACTAGTGATGAATGCTCGAACGTCGAGAAATCACACCTGTTCTCGCAACATTTCGCAGTCTTCTTTACTCAAACGCAACAAGCATAAGTAGCTGTACAACAGAGAACAACACCATGTGTTTGCTGCTGTTCTGAGTCCTACCGCTGGTCGCGCTAAATACAAAGACTGGAAAATGCAATAAATGTCGTGTCCATTCGGGAGGAATTATGAAGGTACTCTATGGCAAAGTGTATTTCTTGACGACGCAGCGTCCTCAACGATAACGGCGGGAATTCTAACCGAGGTTAACTGGCAATGAAGCGCCTAGTGTGCTACTTCTACAATAGGTTTCAGCGTGCATAAAGCTAACTTTTTATGTGTGTCGTATGTTACGTAATGTCTACTGAATGAAATGTGATGTTATAGACGCAAGTTACCTAACCTGCTTACCAAAGTATGCGCGGAGGTTAAAAGCCCACGAAAGCTTGACACTTAGGTGAACTCTATTGACGGCAAATCATTATTTAATCATATGTCTTGTGGTGAATCATATGAGACTGACAAATACGCGTACGGCTAAAACGTATACCTGGTTGCTAAGGATTTCATGTGCTTGCACCCTACACGTTAACGTGCCGTTAAAGGTTATATTTTCTAGAGAGTCTTGCCGGCTGCTTCCTATGGTTCATAATAACGATATCTGGGATTTTGTGTTTCAGAACAACGATATGTATGAGTAGCATGCCCTAGGGGGGACTCCGGATCGATTCAGATCCTCTGGAGTTCTTTAACGTGTACCAAGATCTAAGCACAGGAATGTCTCGCTCCGATTTAAATGTGCAATGTTCGTATGTTCGGCGCCCAGCATATCGCGTCGGCCTACTACGTCCTCCCAATATTTTGTTGCCTCGTCTTCGATGGTCACGTACTCTGGATCAGCTCGAGAATCGCTTTCCTGCTCTTTGCGGAGCCGCCGGAAATGTACAAGTCGTCAGAAATATCATGGTTCTGAGCGCGGTTTTCCTATATCGCCATCTCGTTCCTGAATATTTGTGTTAACTAAAGCTCAATCACACTTTAACGCTAAAAGTGCAGTTTAAGTAAAGTAATCAATAATCACAGCTTAACAGAACACACCAAACTTTTTTAACAAACGCCTGAGTTGGGGAGATAGGGTGATATGAGAAACGGCAGTGATATCAGAACCGTAATCGGCAGTTCAGCATGGATCCTGGTAAATAGCTTTCTTCCTTTTTTCCCGGCAACCCACACATAGTCACAATCACGACCGGATACCATACTGTCCTGGGGCTAAACATTCCAAAGGCTCGTTTTTTTCCCTCGAGCCATTAGCGAATGGAATGCACTGAGTTCTGTTGTTATTCCAGAACGTGGCTTTCCTGACTTCAAAAAACACATTCATTTTTTTCTGTCATACAACATTATGACAACTGCTTATCTGAGTTGTTCTTGCTTTACCTTTGTGTACGTGCATAAACTGTAGCTACAAATTTCTGAATGTCTTTAGACAAATGTGCATTTAACCATCTTTGTTAGTCTGTGCTTGTCTTTTAGTAGTAACGCTTATTATAACCTGTTGTATAACTTCATTTTCTTTCACTTGGTTGCTGTGTTTTTTTTTGCCCCTGCTGCTTAGTCTTCGACCTGCGCATGTACTACAAAAAAAAATTGGAGGACACTTTGTACATTCCAAAGTGTGTTCGGCGAAAGCGTGTGGCCATTCCACTGATTATGCCATGTCTTTTTTCTTTTACACTCTCAGTGGGATAAGACACAAACCGAATGGGTGCGTGTTTTCTTCTTTAATTTTTTTTACCGCGAATCGCAGCGAGACGCGAGACTCATCTTCCTCCGGTCGCATGGGTTAGTATTTTCTCGCGCTTTGCGCATCGTGCAAACGCCATCCGCGTTCCAGCTCTTAAATTGACGGACCCTTTGTAAATTGGAAAGTGTATTCCGTGAACGCCTGGGTCCATAGAGGCGGCGTCCGTCAGAATGATTGCAAACACTGGGCACAGCGGCGCTACGCAAGCAAAGCGCGAGCGCTGCAGAGTCCGACGCGACCGGCGTTCCGTCTGCGCATCCCGGCGGCCACCTGGCTCCGTGCCAGAGCTCGGATGGACGGACGGACGGACATACGGATGGATGGACGGACGGATGAACAGACAGACAGACGGACAGACGGACGCTGGACGGAGGTCGGACGGACACCGGACGGAGGTCGGACGGACACCGGACGGACGTGAGCATGATACATTAAACGCTTTCGTCTTAAAGATTACACCATCTCCCGCTAAAGGGAACGATGTGTAGATGCGAAGCAGCGGGCGCTAACGCTTACACTGGCGGCGGCGTTGACGCTGGCGCTCATCGCAGCGTTGCACAGGTGAGAAACCTGGGGGGGGCGCAAAGCACGCAGTGATGGACCGGTGTTTTCTACTGGAACATCCCAATCGCTGCTAATGGGCAATGAGAGACAGAAGACTCGGACTGGACACAGAGACCCGCACTCCGCTTTTAGTTAACGCGCACGCTGCGAATTTTTTATCGTTCGAGAACGCACAGGACAAATCATCCACCGGCACCACCTTGCAGGTCAAGATCCAGTGCCATATATACGGGGTGGCCAGTGAACGGTTGTGCAGCGCGAGCAGTCGGTTTTTTCAACCAAGAAACTCGCTAGCAGACGCTGCCTGCGTCGGCGTCGCGAGGCGAGAGAGGGGGGGAGCGTAGGAGAGGGGATGACGCGCATGCGCAGTGGGGGGTGTGGACGCCGCGGGCAGGGATGCCTAGAGGAGAGAGGGGGGAGCGTAGGAGGGGAGAGAGGGAGGGGACGCGCATGCGCAGTGAGGGTGTGGCCGGCGGGGGAGTGATGCCTAGAGGAGAGAGAGGTGGAGAGTTTTTTTATTTTTATTTTTTTAATGGGTTGGCGCATGCGCAGTGGGGGTGTGGACGGACGGACGGACACCGGACACACGGACGCCGGACGGACTCCGGACGGACGGACACCGGACGGACGTGAGCATGAGACATTAAAGGCTTTCGCCTTAAAAAAGAATAATCATTTACGTGCCGTGCACTCACCGAGCCAAAGGTGGTGACGGCTGTCGGTCTCGATTGGCTGCGTTTGAGCGGTGTCTCGTGCGTGTTGAGGCCCTGCATTCCGCCGCTCCAGCGAGTGCTATCAAATGCGAGTAGCGTATCAGACCGCTGCCAGCACTTCCATGAAGTCGCACCAGTTTATAGCATCGAGTGCCGATTAAGCTTGTTTTCAAATCTTCTCAATCATCATTGCCCGGATCAGGGACTCCGTAATGGTCTAGGGCTGCGCATTAATCCGGTGAGTAGCTGTTGCGCAACATCGCGCATGAGGCAATGAACGTTTAAAAATGGGGCATAGCGCTAATACACGCGGACGAGGAAGAGACAACAGCACTAGCGCTTGTCCTGTTGTCGCTTCCTCGTCCATGTGTGTTAGCGCTATGCCCCATTTTGAAGCATATAACCGTAGCCCGAAAAGCCACGTTGACAATGAACGTTTCTGTCCTGAGGCATATCCAGGTGGAATGGACGAAAAATGCCAGCTACCTGTTCCGTTAATATTGCGAAGCTTTAGCTAGGCAGACCTCTTCAGCATCACAGTAAGGCTTGAGCCCGTTTGCTCTTTCTCGACGACACTTGTGAAAGTATTGGTGAAGCTGCTGCGATTCAGGTGACACGTCGCCAGAGTCTATTCTCGATTTTCTAACGATATACTGGCTGCGCGCGACACGAAAATATCTGCGGGTAGCTACGTGTCCTGAGAGCTTCATTTGAACGTCGAGACCCTTTCAATGTACTCGAGTCAGTTTTCGCGCTCTTGACAATGTGATCCGTGGAAGGTGGACCGTCCCTGGGCAGCTGTATCACAACTGTCGCCGGCGATATTTGTTTGTTTGTTTGTTGCCTGAGTGTTATGGCTCGTACCCACTCTGGGGGATTGGCCAAGAAAGCGTATTGTGACCCTTGGACTACAACTGCACTAGAGGTTATAAATATATTTAAAACATATTAATGAGTAAATAAAATAACAGTGTGGCCGTCATTGTTCTTGTTGTTGTTTTTGTTGTTTTCTTTGACATGGCTCATACTCACTCCGGGGGATCGGCCAAGAGTGTATTATATGAAAAATTTAGACTTTTCGATTACTGAATTTTGATATTGTGCTCACAACCAAGAGAACCGCGTATATAATCAGAAAGAGTGCAATAAGTGTTTTTCACCCATTCAGATCAGGCACTATATTTCTCTTGAATATAAATTAAAGTGAAGGTAAATAAAAAAGTAACTAAAATGACAGATGCAATAAAATAAAATAAACTTTTTCTTGAATGAATTCATTACTGCAATAATAATAGATCCAGAAGTAAGAATTTTAAAGTCGCATCCGTTTCGTTTCATGAAGGTAATTACAAACGGCATCAAAAGCGTTCTTGTGGCTGAAGCCCAGATTCGAAGCACCGAAAGGAAGTATATTGTCACTTGTGAAGTTCAGCCCCAGTTTAGCAAAAGGGATAAGAAGTCTTTTTTCTTAGTAATCTTTATCGGGGACATGACAAAAAATAGTGCTCAATTGATTCCATTTCTAAGCAAAAGTTGCAGAGGGGTGATATCGCTAGACGAGCCCTGCATGCTTATAAATTTAACGGAGGGACATGACATCCCTATTACAAAACCCAGCACCGTTGGGTAACCAGCGTCCAGTGCCATGCCGGAATATGGGCCCAGTATCGCGCTGGATACTGGGACACTGGAGCGGCATTTTACTGGGAGGCGCTGGTACTCCCGCGCAATACGGCTCTACAGCGTTGAAATAGCGGTGCCTATGTGCCATAAATAAACATATTAGTGAAAGAAGTGATATAGAACGCATTAACGCAATAAAAAAAAAGCCATATGAAAAAAAAAGTATCCGTCAGGAGGATGCGAACTTACCACCTCCTGATTCCGAACTGAGTGTTCTACCCTCTACGCCACGCCGGGACATGCTTAGCTATGCGTAAAACAACTATTTAACGAACAAACACACGGTTCGGCTTCATTTTTACATGTCGCACAGTCACGATAGACGCAATCTTCCTTTCCAAATAACAACTGCGTCTTTATTAGACACAAACGAACGGCGGCCGGTACCGAATGACATGCCGATAATGGCAAGAGCGCTAAGTTTCTTTAAGAATTCACATGTTAACTACGAAAAATATGAAATACACCTAGAGCAGGCACTGTTTGCTGGCTGTTACTGCCGATTTTTTGAATAGCCGTTTCTCGCTCTTGCTACTGGTCAACATTTACAGAGGTTTTATGATGACTAGTTCGATAAACAGGTGCGTACATGATTGAGTATTGAGTAGTGTTATCGCGCAAGCGACGATACGCCAGTACAGCGGGCGTGTCGGTGTACAGATTTGCAGTTCTATCGATACCTATAACTAAGAAACCGCTAAACTAAATACAAATACAATGCACTAAATGAATATGCCACTATGTTAGTTCACTAAGGCGTACCAAATTACCGACTGACAATTATGCGTTCCTACATAAGAGTAACGAGAAGTACCGGTAGCGCGACCGGCAGCTTTCGGTTTCAGCTTGTGCGCGTTGCTGAAAGCGCGTCGCTTCGATGGTCATCGCTCCTTGTGCGGACACCGTGCACAAGGAAAAATGGTTGATTTAGGTTAACGAATGCCCAAACTGTACTTTACAGTCATCCTTACGCTTTAGAATTGCGTGTACTTAAAGCGCGAAGCGCCGGTAACATGTAGACGGACACGGCCGGCACGCTAGGCCTAACGCTCGCTGGGAGTCTCGCTGGGTAGGACCGGTGTCGTCGCAGCTGAGTTGCGATGGTTGAAGTTTCTGCATTCAAGCTTCGGAACCTTTCTAATGGTTAACTAAAGTTCAGCTGAAGTAAGTGGAAGGGAAAACAGTGCCAGAGATGTGTTTCCGGTGTGGTGATATCGAACGGCGGCTGCTTTTCTGGCCTCCGTTGGGTGGGGTTGCGAAGCCAGAGCTCAATTGCATCTCGCAAACTGTGCGGCGATGTAACGTTTTGCTGTTTCTGGTAGGACCGGCGCCTCCAGACTTATAAACACTGCAAAATGTAATCATTACAACAACCCATCCCTGATGCCAGACTGGTATATGCGCGGCGCATGCACAAAACGTGCATTCATCGCTGCTACGTTCTCCGCAAGAATTAACGCCGTTATTGAATCTGCGTGAATAAGAAAAAAAAAGCAAGCTAACAAGCCAAATAATCAGCGTTGGCTCCTTTGTGTTATTAACGCAATTTTTTTCTGCATTCCAAAGGGAAAAATAAAAATGACGGTGATTTCGCATATATCACATAATGTCTTGCGCTTATCATTCTCTTTCTCTGCCAAGCTAGAAGTTGTGAAAATGTTTGGGAGCTGTCAGCAGGCCCCTGGCCAGGGAGGGGGGGGGGGGGGGCTAGGGGCCCGGGCTTTCCCTCGAAATTCGGATGGAAGGGGGGCGTTTACCGAGGAAAAGGAATAAAAATCGGTGTTTTTCAAGGCTTTCAACAAGCAAGTCCCCGCCCCCCCCCCCCCCCACCCTTTCCCCGAAAAAAATTTTTGGCTACGGGCCTGCCTGTTAGGGTAGCATCCATTGGTACCATCGAATCAAACATTCTATATTCAAAGATACCGAAACATTCCGCCGCATACACTACAGAAACTTGCATGCCACACTGGAAGAAACATTGCAGGCTCCAGTGTGCCCCAGCGCACTCCAGTGAAAATTCCAGCGTTTCCAGTGCTTCCCAGTACGCGCCAGCGTCACAGCGGCCAAACCAACGTCCCTACCAGTGCGACCCAGCTCTGTGCGCTCACCGAAGTGCCAGCTCTGTGCGACCCAGCTCTGTGCGCTCACCAGTGCGCTCACCGAAGTGCCAGTGAATCCCAGCGTGTACCAGTGTTCCCAGTGCGATCCAGCGCCAGAAAACGTACTGGTATCACGCTGGGGGCGCTGGTTTTTGCAATAGGGATTGTAATCTAGTTATTATAACTTCCAATTGTCTATTATTACACCACTGGCTTTTCCACGGAAATTTTAAATGACTGACTTCTGTCCATGACCTTACTGATGCCATGGCGTCTGCGCGAAGCGAAAATTTTCTGTATCTTGTTGCAGTTATATTGACCACTACAGGAAGGACTGAAAGTACGGGACCATCCAATGCCGCTCGTGCTAGTGAGTCAGCTATTTCATTTAATTCTGATGCACAATGGCGAGGTACCCATAATAATTTTATTATCTTCAGCTGTGGAGGGACTAGCATAAAGAACGTCTTTAACGCAATTGATTTTGATGTGGCTGTCAGGGACGTACACACCAACAAGGAGTCAGTCATTGTCATTATTTTATTGCGATAGCAATTATATGGACACTCTCGGCTGATTTTCGCCGTGGGCGTTGGCGTCGCCGTTGCTGCCATGTCCCATATATGTATATATATCTATATATTTGTAAAAGCAACAAAGAAAAACATTTCAGGAAAATGTTTCCGACGTGCGGCATCGAACGAGGGACCTCTCGCTCTGCAGCGCGCGGCGCTAACCGCTGAGCCACGAAAGCGCACGTCCTTCAACATTCAAACGGCGAGCTTTATATATACAGCTTGTTTCCAGCGTGTTGTCAGCATTACCAGTGAGAAGGCGCAAAGGGCGCGCTCGGCCGGGGTTTAGCTCGGTGCCCCGTTCGTCGCAACGCGCGCTTTCAGGCGCTCCTCTCCGGCGCGTACTTTGACCGGGAGGGGGGGGGTGGAGCATAGACGCCCGTGCGCGCGCGCGCTTATCTCGCGGTCGGCAGAACAGTACGCCTTAGGCTCTCGCCGGAACGATTGCGTTGTAGTTACCGAGTGAAGGTCACTTCGCTCGATGAAGTGCCACCGTTTGCGAAAAGAGCACGCTTTTCAAAAAACCGCGAAGTAACAACTGTCGCACTTGTTAGCTCGTACTCGTCTGTACCTGCGAATACGTTTTGTGCGTCGTTTTTGTTTGAAAAGCGCGTTAAGTGTCGAGCTGTGATTATTGTTGGTTCACTCTCGTCCTGTACGTGTTGTTTTCGTGCGTCATGTGTGCTTGAGCAGCGCGCTGCACGTTTCGACCTGCTTGCCATTCGTCGCTTGACATTCGAATTTGTTGCTATCGCATTCATTGCTTCGCCTTGGGGCGAAACTGTGACTTCTCTTCGTCGTCCTCTTTTGCGTTACCATTGACTGTGCGGTCTATAATTCAAGAAGATACTTGTGTGCGGTGTTTAGCTCAATGATGTTGAAGTATCACTTTGATGTTTTCTTCGCGTCGTGGATATGGTATACGGGTATGCCTTATGAGAATGCAGGTGCGTCTCTATGGAATGCCATCTTGAGCTGACGGTGAGGATGTGTGAAGCCAAGGCGGCAATCGAAGATTAAACTCTTTATTAGGGGCAAGAAAGACAATAATATTCGTAGTACAATCGCAGCGGCGGGCACAATACTCGGTCGTCGAATATTCGCTTTTTCAGTAAACCACGTCGAATTATTTAAGTGCACCATTGTACTTTTCAGCCTTATCCCTGCTCCTCGCATAAGTGACAGAGTAAATTTAATCATTCCCGGCCCGCACGCATTCTGATGGGAGCATCCGAAAATAGCCAAGTACGTTCCGATACACTCAGGTACAGCATCCGTGTAATACATACGACAGTTTCAGCTTGTGGAAGCCGTGGTCACGATGAAAATCAAAGAAGCTTGCGTGTAATTTCCCACCTGACACATAATTGACAAATATCATAATCTTTCTACTACACATGAAGGAAATTGAGCTTTTAGAGAACAAATGGACCAATGAAATCAGGACGTGTCAAAATTGCACTCTCGGATTTTAGATGCGAAGCATCTTATGCTCGGGGCTATGTCCGTTCCTCCCGCGTCCCTCCCGTGTCCCGCGTCCGGCGTCCCGCGTCCGGCCACTTTCATCAAGTAGGAAAGCACCCATTATGCAAACGAGAACACTGTAGTAATATGAAGGCCGTCAACCACTACCACAGTCATCAGAGTCATGGCCGAGAGCACAGAGCGGCTGCTTAGCAATGGCTAGGCAGGTGGTGTCTGTCGCACTGGTTGACCCCATTCCTTGATCTTGCTTGCATGTGTTTGGAGGGGGGCTTAGTCCACCCCTCCTTCCCGCGTCCCACACCATCCACAGCGCATGTGAGTCCCCTCCCCCCTCTCTCTCCTCTCCTACGCTCACCCCTTTCTCTCCTCTAGGAATCCTCTACTCCACCGAGCGGCCCCCGCGTCCCACACCCCCGCACAGCGCATGCGCGTCCCCTTCCCCTATCCTCTCCTACGCTCACCCCCCTTTCTCTACTCTAGGAATCATCTACTCTACGGAGCGGCGCCCGCGTCCCAGAACCCCACAGCGCATGCGCGTCCTCTCCCCCCTCTTTCCTCTAGGAATTCTCTACTCTACGGAGCGGTCCCGGCGTCCCACATCCCTACAGCGCATGCGCGTCCTCTGCCCCTCTCTCCTCTAGGTATCCTCTACTGTACGGAGCGGCTCCCGCGTCCCACAGCGCATGCCTGTCCCCTACCCCTCTCTCTTCTTCTACGGTCCCCCCCCCGTCCTCTCCTCTAGGAATCCTCTACGGAACGGCGCGCACGACAGGTGGTGCGACAGCTGCATACTCCACTGGGGGGCGCCACGGTAGTTCCGCGCTATGAAAATGACGGAGCGCGCGCGCCTCATTTTCTCTCCTGTGCAGCGCCGCGATGAGCGCCCGGACCACTGCAGTGAAACGAGAGCGGTGACGTTCCTCCCTCTCAAGCTAATTATCTCGCCGCTGCTTCGCATCCACACATGGTTCCCTTTAGCGGGAGATGGGGAATTTTAGATGCGAAGCATCTTATTCTCGGGCCTTTGTCCATCCCGCGTCCCTCGTCCCGCGTCTGGCAACTTTCATGAAGTAGGGAAGCACCCATTATGGGAACCAGAACACTGTAGTAATATGAAGGCCGTCAACCACTACTACAGTCATCATAGTCATGGCCGAGAGCACCGAGAGGCTGCTTAGCAATGGCTAGGCAGGTGGTGTCTGTCGCCCAGGTTGACCCCATTCCTTAATCTTGCTTGCATGTGTTTGGAGGGGGCTTAGTCCGTCCCTTCTTCCCGCGTCCCACACCACCACAGCGCATGCGCGTCCCCTCCCCCCCCTCTCTCTCCTACGCTTACCCCCTTTCTCTCCTTTAGAAATCATCTACACTACGGAGCGGCCCCCCGCGTCCCACACCCCCCCACAGCGCATGCGCGTCCTCTCCTACGCTCACTCCCTTTCTCTCCTCTAGGAATCATCTACTCTACGGAGCGGCTCCGGCGTCCCACATTCCCACAGCGCATGCGCGTCTGTGTGAACGAAGAGTCGCACAACAATCCCTACAAGACGGAGAAGACGCATTTCCCAGACGATTGTGGTTACAGTTCGACGTTCCCACAACGGGGAAGCTCGCTCGACTTCGCTCCAACCACGCAATCAGTGAGGCTAAACACTTGGCTAAACGAGCGAAGCTAAACGTGGCCATAGCACTGCTAAACAGTCGGTCCCTAAACGCACACGCCAGAGACATCGAACGTGATCGCGTCCTAACCAAAGCGGACATCATGAGCCTCACAGAAACGTGGAACGCCCCAAGACCGACGATCAACGGCTACGAAGCGATCGTTAAACGCCATCTCTACGCAAAAGCCTTAGATCTACAACCTACCGGCCAAGAAAACAAGGGGGGAGCACTCGGCCGTTACAATCTACTTTGACAACCACAACGTTGCCAATGTATCTCGCACCCAACGTTCGACGTTCTCTCCAGAGAGAACGTCGAACGTTACCTAGAGAAGGCCATGGCACAGTGCACAAAGACATACAGCCACACACTCTTCGTACTTGCGGGTGACTTCAACGTGGATATAACGACGAACGACTGGCTCGTCCACCCCATGATAGACGTGTACTCGCTGCGCCGCATTTCCGACGACAACATACAACCGACAAGCATAAGGGGAAGGTGCATAGACCTCATCTTCGCAAACTTCACAATGAAAACTCTTCAAAAGCAAACCCTGATGCTACACTTCACCGATCACAAGGCCGTCGTCTTCAAAGCGCCCTGTGCACCGACGCAAGGAATCGCACACGTTCCCTAAATAAACACGCAACCACCACATTCTCCGTCTTCTCTTATACATTCTCATTTATCCTCTCAATAAAATTCCCGCTCAAGCTAACCATCTCTCCGCTGCTTCGCATCCACACATGCTTCCCTTTAGCGGGAGATGGGTAATTTTTTTATTATTTTTAATGAAGATTCACAGAAGCTTTATCCGATATTATCGTTACAGGGCAACACTGCGATTCTGTCTGAAAAATCAAGAAAGGCAACTACCGTACTGCTCTTAATAAGCAATAATATTCTGATTTCATGGTTTTGTAGATGGAACAGCAGTGCAAGACCCCTGCCAGGAAGATGCCTTCTGGACGTGTGTGAGAGAAAGGCTTCAAAGCATTATTGTAGCCCCGGAGGAAGCGGATCTTGACAAAGTTTACGATGAAACCTGCACGTAAGTCTGCCTTCAAACACAACCTTTGCTTCAGAAAGGTATACAGTACCTTATTCAAGATCACTCATAGTCGAAATTTACGCAACCTCTCTGTGGTGCCATAGCAATGAGACATATCATATAAAAATAGTGGGTACACACTATCGAGCACCCAGATTTCAAAAAGTTGAGGCTGCAACACACTACTGGTGCGAAGGATGGAGCAGAGCAGGTTTGAGTTTGTCTTCAAAGAGTATGGCACATGCCCACTGTGGGGATTGGCCAAGCTTTGGTAGTTTTAAATTTAGTATATAATATGAACTATATGTTGAATGATAAAGAACAAATAAGTAAATAAAAAGAAATTATGGTAATATACCAAATAAATGCAGTTTTCACTGTGCGATTGTGCTAGTAGACCAGACAGACGAATTAACCTCGTCATAACAAGTTCGAATATATTTGTTGGATACTAACGCATTTTTTATTTGTATATACTACGTATCGAATACTTCTGGTAGTCAAGATTACAATGGAGTACGTTTAGAAGCTTGAATGTAACTGCAAACCGCATGAAAAACATCCCTTTGGCAATGTCCAAAACCTGAGGTACCGAAATTTGGTATAATTTCTGCAGTTGAATTTAGGCCTATCTTTGAAAGCGGAGTAGCAAGAAGTCTTCTTCTAATATGTGCATATCTGCGACATGTCAAAAAATAATGATCAATGTTTTCTAGTTCCCCGGAGTATTGACAGAGGGGCGATGTCGTTAGACCAACCCTGTGTAAATAAAAGTTCAAAGGGGGCACACGGCATCGAAATCTGGTTATCGTAACTTCTCCCTGCCTAGACTGAGTTCACTGAGACTTCCATGGAAATTTTTAAATGCGGATATTCTGTCGACGTTGTTATTGCGTCCATCCTATCAGTGCAGATGGCTAGTTTTCTAAATCTGATTACTGTTATATGCTCTATTTCTGGAAGCACCTTATTGATTGAGCCATCGAGCGATGCTCGCGCTAAGGAATCAGCCACTTCATTTAATTTAACCCACTGTGACCTGCCACACACACATATATATATATATATATATATATATATATATATATATATATATATATATATATATATATATATATATATATATATATATATATATATATATATATATAAGCACTCACTGGTCCTGGCGTGAGGTGCCGTTGTATATATAAATAACTAAATAAATAAATAAGGTATTTGAGACACGACGTACGTTTCAGCACAGTTTAATTGGACGTTTACGCCGTGGGACCACCCTTCGTCAGGGAATATGTAGATGTATATATATATGGGTGGCTGGAAAAAAATGTCTGGGACACCCTGCATATGGCCACGATCCGAATGAAGATGGCGCTGTTCCGTGTTCGTCTTGTCCCCGCTTCGTCTTTTTTACGCTATCATTTCTGTAGTACGATGGACGTCTAGCACGCTTCAACTTCATCCCTTCTGAAGACTTCTACAGAGCTGAGTGTCGAATGTACTTACAGTTTAAAAGATTATCAACGCATTAGAAGATGCGGATCGTATAAGATCTTAAATTACAAATTTTGGTGTATTTTGTGCCTGCTCGAAGCAGCACATAAAGAAAGGACTGGTATGCTGATACCCATCGACATTTTCAGTGGGAACAAGCAACAATGCACCGCATCGTTACACTATGGCCCTGACTGCGCCGTTCAGAAGAAGATGGCGCTGCAGTATGGAGACAAATTTCTGACGTCATTATTAGATGGTCTCTGCAAGGACGGAGGATTAGTTCTGAAAGGGAAGTATTAACGTCCTCATTGGCTGTCTAATCAAGGATAATTTAGCTCAAAATGGTTCAAACAAGCGTCTTGTCACCATTATTACCTTTTTTAACGTGAGGGCGTGTAAAGAGTTCGTTTCGCAGCAATTTCGGCGTTAGGGTCGGGGCCGTTGGTTGAGCGCAATAAATCGCGAAAGAGGCCAACAAATTAAATAATGAAAACCTTCGGTTGGAGTGACAATCGAACCCAGGCCACCTGCGTGGCAAGCACGTGCACAACCACACCACGAGATTGCTTGGAATTGCTTCGGAAAAAAAATCCCCGCTATATGATCGCCCTGTAGTGGGAGGACTGCCTTTAATGCATGTCTTATTGCGTGGCAGAAGCGCAGAATCGCTCCAACCATCAAAAGATGTGAATTGCGGAACGAGTGCATGTTTTAAGGGCTCACCCATTACAAAGCGCTCGGACTTATTTAAATCATCATCATAAGCGAGAGTATCAACAAAATGAGAGGCTACATAGGTTCGCGTGTTGCCCTACGGACGCGTAGTGGGCCCTTCGCTGACTATACTCGGCGACAGCTTTCCTTGACAGCACTGTGGAAGCTACAGAACCAAAGCGCATGTCTGCTTCCGCGCCAAAAAAATAGTACTGAAGTTTTATGATAATTTTCTCATTTGCCTTGTTGAAATAAATACTGCTTTATTTATTATGAGACTTAAACAGTTGCGGGAAGTTGCAGGCAAAATACAGTTATCGTTCACCTTGCAAGAATGCTTTCCTTTTCTTTCCATTTCTTAGACAGCACCACCTTTTCAGCCCACCCGTGTTCCAAGGAAACATGGCGTCCGTGACGTCACTGTGCGGCCGAATACGCGCTGTTTAGTTCTCCTAGAAAAATATACTCGTAATAGGACACTAAAATGTACACTGAACAATCGAAATGTTTCTCCCATTCATAATTTTTAAGTATGTGTTTTTCTAAACGCTTTATCGATGCGAGCGAGCAAAACCGAAATCAGCCGCAAGCTGCCGAACTACTTGCGGACCAACACGAATGTGTGGAAGCCCCGCCTCCGTAGCCTTCGCTCCAATGTCAAGATAAGTTGTCGCCGAGTATAGCATAAGGAAGAATTATGGCGTAGAGGGCCCTCGCGCGAGCATCCCTTGATGGTCCGATTTTGTCAGTCATGCCTTTTACAGCTTTTGTGACAGCGGCGAGGTTCAGGAAATTTTCTCTTTTTGAGGATTCAATAAATATTACTATACCGAATACGGAATTCTGGCACCTGCACTTAGCATGGAATACTAAATGGTGTCGAACGCGTAAATTGGAAGTCTCCATAACTAAATTACGATGCCGTATTCCACACGCCTAATTTCTACTTAGACAGGTCTGGTCTGGTGCCACCCCTTTTGTGCTCTAGCTGTAACGAACTTGAAAATATCGACCATTTCCTACTAAGATGTCGCCGTTTCACAAATCAAAGGAAAAAGTTTTGATTTTTATTCAAAAATTAGGAATTCCACTATGTACTCCAAATATCTTTTCCTTTGGGGCTGCTTCATTGGAATACAGCAACAGGAACGTCTGCGGGGCCTCTGCCAATTCCTGGGTGACACAAGGAGATTACCTTGCTAAGTCATTGATCAGCTTTCTTCCGAAGCCAAGCTTAAAGGAGCAGTGACATCAACTTTACGCATGTCGCGTTTTTTGCGTCAACGTGTAGTTATCGATCCCCTAGTAACGATTCGGTACTGATAATGCAACAAAGCGACGAATTAATATATGTAATAATGATTAGTATGACCAGTATCGAACACAATTCAAAACGGGAGCAAAGCCCGCCAATTTTTAGCGCTGCCAACGCTGCCAAGCGGCCACCTCCCGCGGTCACGCCCCATCTGATCACGTGGCCGCACGAAATGGTGACGCGAGTTTCAGCTCACATTTCGTCTGCTCGGCGCGCACGTGTAGGCATGTGTTCGTCACCCCCATCGTCGTCGCCGCCGTCAAGAGCGTCCACAAGCGACGATGAAAACACTGAAGAATATGGAATCACTGCGATTCGCGACGTGGTGAATCATTCACGGTTCGATCCTCTTCAGAGTAGTGATTCTGATATCGACGCCCGACCCAGCAGCGACGAGGAGGCAGCTGGAGACGCGCGCTTGGGCAATGCTGGCTGGCAAGACATGCCACAACTACGCATATGAACGCTGCGTGCTTGTTACGTGTTTCAAATAATATTTCTCTGAACCATACGTTCCATACTGGTGCACTTTGATCGGTTATTGTCATGTTTGCGTCTACCTAAGCATAACCAATGTGTCGTAATAACTGGTCAGCTAGTGGATAGGTCTCCTCGATTTGGCTGCACTTTCTGCACTAGTTCAAGAGTGCTGCACTTCGGCGCTCGATTTGGCGAGTGCAGCTCGTGTCACCTGCACTTCTGCACTCGATTTGACGTCGTGCTGCACGAGTTCATCGGCACTTCAGCACTAGCTTCCCCGCCAGTTCTCGTCTCGTGCAAGTGGCCAAGGTATCGGTATGGCTGCACTTTTGCCCTCGATTTGACCGCTGCACCGAAACCGCTAGTGTCGGGCTGCACTGACACTAGAGGAAGTGGCGCGGCACTGGCACGACACTTTGGTGAACTGCGTCCAGAAAGTGCAGCCAAATCGAGGAGACCTGATGTCGCCATGTGTGTCAATTGTAATGTATACTGCTCATAGACTGAAACACGACAAGTAAAAAAAGTGAAACGCGGAGGCCTGGCGTTTTCATTCCGTGAGCGCGTTGTGGGGGGTAGCGTTTCGCAATGGCGCGCCAAACTTTTCGCTTTTTCTCCTATTTGAAGAGCATGATTGCAGCGCACAACGGTTCCATGGCATGCTGGCACGTAATGCAATTGAGATCATAGCTTCGAATAGTCACATTCGCGCTCATCACTCCACGACAGTCCACCCGAAGCGGCACAACGAAAACGCAGGACCCGCAGGAACGCGCTGCACGAACCAAGCAAAACAAAACAAGCGACGCCGTTGCCAGGCAGCCTGGCGTCGCCGCCAGGCAGTACCACAAGTAGGCACCACGATGAAAACATTAAACTTGTCGACGTCAGCGTTACTCGCGCATCGTCACTCAGCGCCCTGAGGCGTGGCCTAGACGCTAGCTGAACACGTCAAAATAGTGTCGATGTTGCATGGCACGAACGCGCAGTTGAGCCTTTGCCCGCTCTTTGCGCTCGATTTGAAATTTGGTGTCACTGCTCCTTTAAATTCAGCACTTTATTATTACTCAGCATTAATGTAACCTGCTAAAGAAACA